>NDFZ01004160.1:713-57276 GCA_002192655.3 Mamestra configurata
GGGGCCCCACGCCTCCCAGTTGGCGTCGTCCTCTGTGGAGCGTTCTGTGGTGCAGCGACCTCGGGATGTGCAGTAGCGTTCGTCTTCGCGGACGAGGGATAACTGTGGAAAGAAAAACTAAAGTGTAAAAAAAATTGTGGTTTTTTATTACTAGATGGTATGAACTATAAAATAAGAAGGGACAAAGATATTGCAGCAGGACAATATAAAAAATGATAACTTACTTTTAACTGCTCTGGTGATGGGGCTCTACATTGGAATTTAAATCTCTTTTCTGTGTAGCTTCCGTCTGATCCATTTCCTGTGAACAACAAAAATAACCGTTAATAGAAATCATTGAAGAAGTAACCATTTTTGGGGTCAGCACTATTTTCAATGCGTCAAAACTCATTAGTCTGTAAAAAAATACTTCCGCACCTTTACAAACACCATTATTAACCTGGAAATTGAATTTTAACCTACATAATTCCTCAGAAAAAAAAACTTGTATTTACAGTTTAAAAACCCACACAAACAAGTTATTGGTCTGTCCAAAACAAAATTGAAATATTTATTTTTTTAAAACAAAGTATATATCACTATTAATAAAACCTGACAAATCTAAGCAAAAATAGTCTCGTATCTTATCTACTCACCAGGTATCTGCACCCAAGGCGTCCAAGCCGTGGCCTTCCTAACTTCACAGGGCGACATATCACAAGGCAGACGCTCCGTGCTGAGTCCCTCGCACTCCGCGCCGCCATTCTTGGGCAGGGGGTTGTTGCAGTCTCTCCGCCGCTCCTTCCAGCCACCGGAGGGCCCGCAGCCGGGGCCCCCGGACCCAGAGCAAGGGGACCAGGGGCCCCAGTCTGACCAGCCGCCATCTACTGCCGCGAGGCTTGGGTCTGGGGAAGAATGGGATTGTGAGTCATAAATTGAAGGTCTATCAAAAAATAGTGCGTTTCGGGGCGATGGTTTACCTTCACAAGAGATGTTAGACTTATACCGATTATGGAGATGGTTGAAATTGTAATTACGAACTGAATACGATTATGTTTCTTATTAGATTTAAAACAGTTACAGGAAAACCGAATACGGAACTTCCTATCCAAAAAAATCTCAGAAGATAGTGGCCATAAAAACTGCTGTTCAAAGATTTGAACGTTTCTTGTATGATCCACAAAGATTGACCAAATAATGACCAACCTTATATTTGTACAACGCTTACCTGGACAAGGCGGCAGGTTGCAGTACACGTCATCGATATCGAGCCCCACGCACACGCGGCCGCCGAACTTGGGCTCGGGCGCGCTGCACGTGCGCCTGCGCGACTTGATGGCGATGCCGCACGACGCGGAGCACTTGGACCAGCCCGACCAGCCCGACCAGCCGCCGTGGACGGTGCAGTTCGTTACTGATATGCTGGCGCCTGCGGGACACAAATTATGATGAATAAGAAGAACAACCATAGAACACGATTCAAATTGCTTTGATTTGACGTATCGAAACCGGGACTATGTTTGAAACTTTGGGTGAAATTTTTTACACATTCGTGTAAGTCCACAATTTTTTATTTACGGTTAGATTTTTTTAGCCTGTTCTGCCCAATTGCAGGACCAAGTCCTCCCTTTCTTCTCGGCATTCCTACCGGCTTTGGGCAATTGTGGAGCAATCCAGTTGATAGCCGTTAACCTCGTCCCGCGATCTTCGCCTGGGTCTGCTGCAATGTCGCCGGACATTTTCGGAGTCCCATGATCCGTTAGACATGCGGCAGACGTTTTCCGGCCCAGTCCCATTTTAGCCTAGATGCTTTTTGGGTGTCGTCGGCGATGAGTTCATCAGTATGTAACTTGTTGCTAATTAGTATTCTACCAGATACGGGAACATGATCTCCTCCGTTGCTATAAATCAGTGACAGGGGTTGATTTGATCGCCCAGAGCGGAAGGAGTCATTTGATGCTTTCTCATCCAAAAAAAGAGGGTCAATTTACACAAAACAAACAAACAATTTATTATGTAAGAGTTACATACCTTCACAAGTTTGTCCGCCGTAAGCCGGGCGGGGGTTGTCACAGCGGCGCGTGCGACACATGCACATGTCGGGCTTGTTGTCGTCGTACATCGACTGCGAGGTGCCGTCCTGCATGCAGGGCTCCCATTCCGACCAGGATGACCAGCCGCCGTCCACTGTAACAAAGGAAGATTATTAAACATTTTACTTTTCATACGTAAATAGTTGCAGGACCTGGCTTCCAGCTGCTTGAAGCCCTAATGGCTAGTAAAGGGATTGCTTGTGCGAACTTCGGTCGGCCGCCAGCACGCAGCCCGAGCGCGACGAGTACAGCTCCGACACACTGCCTATCTCCTCCACATACCTTGAGCATCAACCGCGGCACAGGCCGCCGTGTCCTGCTTGAAGGCGGGGTCGCCCACGTTGCCGGCGGCGGGCACGCAGCGCTCGCGCGCGTCGTCCCAGCCGCAGTGCGGGTCGGCCGCCAGCACGCAGCCCGAGCGCGACGAGTACAGCTCCGACACACTGCCTATCTCCTCCACATACCTTGAGCATCAACCGCGGCACAGGCCGCCGTGTCCTGCTTGAAGGCGGGGTCGCCCACGTTGCCGGCGGCGGGCACGCAGCGCTCGCGCGCGTCGTCCCAGCCGCAGTGCGGGTCGGCCGCCAGCACGCAGCCCGAGCGCGACGAGTACAGCTCCGACACACTGCCTATCTCCTCCACATACCTTGAGCATCAACCGCGGCACAGGCCGCCGTGTCCTGCTTGAAGGCGGGGTCGCCCACGTTGCCGGCGGCGGGCACGCAGCGCTCGCGCGCGTCGTCCCAGCCGCAGTGCGGGTCGGCCGCCAGCACGCAGCCCGAGCGCGACGAGTACAGCTCCGACACACTGCCTATCTCCTCCACATACCTTGAGCATCAACCGCGGCACAGGCCGCCGTGTCCTGCTTGAAGGCGGGGTCGCCCACGTTGCCGGCGGCGGGCACGCAGCGCTCGCGCGCGTCGTCCCAGCCGCAGTGCGGGTCGGCCGCCAGCACGCAGCCCGAGCGCGACGAGTACAGCTCCGACACACTGCCTATCTCCTCCACATACCTTGAGCATCAACCGCGGCACAGGCCGCCGTGTCCTGCTTGAAGGCGGGGTCGCCCACGTTGCCGGCGGCGGGCACGCAGCGCTCGCGCGCGTCGTCCCAGCCGCAGTGCGGGTCGGCCGCCAGCACGCAGCCCGAGCGCGACGAGTACAGCTCCGACACACTGCCTATCTCCTCCACATACCTTGAGCATCAACCGCGGCACAGGCCGCCGTGTCCTGCTTGAAGGCGGGGTCGCCCACGTTGCCGGCGGCGGGCACGCAGCGCTCGCGCGCGTCGTCCCAGCCGCAGTGCGGGTCGGCCGCCAGCACGCAGCCCGAGCGCGACGAGTACAGCTCCGACACACTGCCTATCTCCTCCACATACCTTGAGCATCAACCGCGGCACAGGCCGCCGTGTCCTGCTTGAAGGCGGGGTCGCCCACGTTGCCGGCGGCGGGCACGCAGCGCTCGCGCGCGTCGTCCCAGCCGCAGTGCGGGTCGGCCGCCAGCACGCAGCCCGAGCGCGACGAGTACAGCTCCGACACACTGCCTATCTCCTCCACATACCTTGAGCATCAACCGCGGCACAGGCCGCCGTGTCCTGCTTGAAGGCGGGGTCGCCCACGTTGCCGGCGGCGGGCACGCAGCGCTCGCGCGCGTCGTCCCAGCCGCAGTGCGGGTCGGCCGCCAGCACGCAGCCCGAGCGCGACGAGTACAGCTCCGACACACTGCCTATCTCCTCCACATACCTTGAGCATCAACCGCGGCACAGGCCGCCGTGTCCTGCTTGAAGGCGGGGTCGCCCACGTTGCCGGCGGCGGGCACGCAGCGCTCGCGCGCGTCGTCCCAGCCGCAGTGCGGGTCGGCCGCCAGCACGCAGCCCGAGCGCGACGAGTACAGCTCCGACACACTGCCTATCTCCTCCACATACCTTGAGCATCAACCGCGGCACAGGCCGCCGTGTCCTGCTTGAAGGCGGGGTCGCCCACGTTGCCGGCGGCGGGCACGCAGCGCTCGCGCGCGTCGTCCCAGCCGCAGTGCGGGTCGGCCGCCAGCACGCAGCCCGAGCGCGACGAGTACAGCTCCGACACACTGCCTATCTCCTCCACATACCTTGAGCATCAACCGCGGCACAGGCCGCCGTGTCCTGCTTGAAGGCGGGGTCGCCCACGTTGCCGGCGGCGGGCACGCAGCGCTCGCGCGCGTCGTCCCAGCCGCAGTGCGGGTCGGCCGCCAGCACGCAGCCCGAGCGCGACGAGTACAGCTCCGACACACTGCCTATCTCCTCCACATACCTTGAGCATCAACCGCGGCACAGGCCGCCGTGTCCTGCTTGAAGGCGGGGTCGCCCACGTTGCCGGCGGCGGGCACGCAGCGCTCGCGCGCGTCGTCCCAGCCGCAGTGCGGGTCGGCCGCCAGCACGCAGCCCGAGCGCGACGAGTACAGCTCCGACACACTGCCTATCTCCTCCACATACCTTGAGCATCAACCGCGGCACAGGCCGCCGTGTCCTGCTTGAAGGCGGGGTCGCCCACGTTGCCGGCGGCGGGCACGCAGCGCTCGCGCGCGTCGTCCCAGCCGCAGTGCGGGTCGGCCGCCAGCACGCAGCCCGAGCGCGACGAGTACAGCTCCGACACACTGCCTATCTCCTCCACATACCTTGAGCATCAACCGCGGCACAGGCCGCCGTGTCCTGCTTGAAGGCGGGGTCGCCCACGTTGCCGGCGGCGGGCACGCAGCGCTCGCGCGCGTCGTCCCAGCCGCAGTGCGGGTCGGCCGCCAGCACGCAGCCCGAGCGCGACGAGTACAGCTCCGACACACTGCCTATCTCCTCCACATACCTTGAGCATCAACCGCGGCACAGGCCGCCGTGTCCTGCTTGAAGGCGGGGTCGCCCACGTTGCCGGCGGCGGGCACGCAGCGCTCGCGCGCGTCGTCCCAGCCGCAGTGCGGGTCGGCCGCCAGCACGCAGCCCGAGCGCGACGAGTAGCGCGCGCAGCGTAGTCCGGAGACACGGAACACGCCGCCCACGCTGCCTATATAGACGGACATCTATCGAGAAGGAGGATTGTGGTCGTTACACTGGTTGAAGATTTCAAAAATGGAACGCTTAGTATATTGAGGATTGTTTAAACTGAATACATATGCAAAATTTTGTCTGTGCTGTTGACCGTTGAGGAGTTTCTTCGTCGTGAGCCAACGAGAATAGGAAATCAGGTCAAACATTGTAAAAAATCGAATCCCACCGGCATTCATTCGGTATTCATGAGTAAAAAAATAACAATAAGCAGGCCATGTTCATTTTCTATCGAAACTCCTTACGCTAGACCAGTTTAAAGTGATAACACCGACGTCCAGTCAACTGTAAACTTCTGTCTAAAGAAAGTGTTAATATAACAATGGTGGAGTTTAAGTCAATAAAAGTGTGCTTAACCGACTAAACCCTAGCGGTGGCAGTTCCATTATCGCACTGACACTTGCAGGTAATCCCGTGTCAGAACAGAACGTACTTTTACGTCTATTTCTAAATATTTTTGCTAGATGAGCTTTTTTACAGAAAAGGGAACATTTACCAAAAAAAAATATACTCACAGTATCCTTAACAAACTGCATAGTCAGAATCTCAACGCTGCTATTCATGCCGTTAAGTTTCCACCTCTCGACCAAACAGGCGCCATCCAGCTTGGGTAGTACTGCCAACTTCAGCACATCGCCAGCCTGTGTTGCCACGTACAAGACGAGTTGCTTCTCAATGTTCTTAGCGGTCGTGACGTCAACGGTGATGTGAGTGAAGCGCTCTGACGTCACTTTGAAAACGGGTTCGCCGGAGACCGGTTGGACGGACTCGTACATGAGGTGGTAGCGGTGATATTCTATTGCTTCGTGGATTCTGTGGAATTACAAAGAATTGTTTTTTTTTGTTTCTTTTTTTCACCTGAGAATGGGCAGCAGCATTCTATGTGCTAATCCCCCCCCCGCGCCCCCTTGGAGTAGGCCCATGTCCAGCAGTGGACGTCTTTCGGCGGATATGATTGATGATGATAAAGATTTGCTCTGATTAACTTGTCTTGTATTTATACTATATATGTATGTCGATGATAAGGGAGGGTATGATGAAGGTATTCTAATACTCAGAATATTGATTGGACCGGGAAGGACGAACCATAGATACAATGTGTATTTGGATGGAAAGGCTACCGAGATGGAAGATGATGATGGTGGATGGAAGAAAAATACATTTTGCGCCAATCCTAAGATCAAGAGTTATCGTAGAAATTCATCAAGTGAAAATTAAAAGCAGTTTAGATGGAACAAGAAGGTAACGGTCAGGTTGTTTATAACTATCACAATAGTTCGTGATACCACTAACCTGGAGTCAGGAACACACTTGAAATGGTCCCTAGCCTGCTTAGAAGGCGACCTTGGCTCCCATGTAGACGTGGGTCTGTCCTGAACCTTGTAGGGTCCCTCAAAGGCCGCTTGGATATCCGACATGCTGTAGATACATACTGCACTTCCAACTATGCTGTTCCTGTAGATAAATAACGATATTATAGCATGACTTTTTCCCGCTTCCTTGAATCATTCTTGCATGGCGTGACAATAGAGGGAGCAATAGTAAAAAAAAACTGTTTCGAGAAAATAGCACGTTAAGTTATGTTGCATTTAATGTTTGTCAAAAAAAAAGACGATAAACATGATTCTATACAACGTGGAACAGAAGGAACGCAAAACCTCAAAAACGTATTGAATAGCAGAGGTTTTCGCGTTTTTAGTGTTGGTCACATGGTAATTTTTTTTATGAAAAATTAAAATGGTCGCTCAAAGATTAATTGGGCTTTACAATTAGACAGTTTTCCGCCGTATCCCAGTTTCTATATTTATGCACGATATTTGAAAATAAGCATTAATGCGACGTAAGCATAACTGAAGAAAGTTTGGTATACTAAAGTGAACCTCTGAAATCTGCCGTGTTAATTCTATTAACAAAGACAGTAGTACTTACGCGGGTGTAGTGAACGTAGCAACAAGGACCTTCTCCTGAGGCAGGTACTCCACGCTTTGGACCTCGTCGTAATGGAAGGGCACGTCTCCAGGCACGGAACACTTGAGTCGAGCCTTGAGGAACGTACTCCAGCTGTCCTTCATCACCAGGTAGCCTCCTGGATCGTTCTTGCAGACGCGCGCGATTCGGGAGTAAATTATCTGGAGAAAATGAAACTATTTTTAGCACCTTTTTTTATTTTTTTATTTGAGATGGGTTTGTTCTTGACTCTAGTCTAGGTCAGGACATAGACAAAAGTCGTCGACGATGGAGCGAGCTTACCCAGAAGACTAATTTTGAAAAGATTAGGGTTGTATGCGTTCGGAAACACAGACGCAGGCAGAGAGTTCCACTCATTTGCTGTGCGCATTATAAAAGACGTTTGGAAACACTTAGTGCGAATTGGTGGAATGGAGGGATGGTAACTTGCAGTGCGTCTAGATGTCCGATGATAAAAGGGGGCCTTAAAATAAAAAGCTCACTTTTTTGTAAATTTAAGGATTTGGCTTTTTAATATCTGCCTTATCCACTGCAGTGTGTACGGCTTCCATTTGAACTAGATAATAGCAGCTGAAAATATCTATAGTTTATAGCAATGCCTGGTTAATCATTTTAAAGTGCATATTTACTATCTTCACGGTGCTGCATATCGTGAGAAAGTCACTCCTTGAATAAATTAATTAGGTAGCTATTCATTTGTGTGTTGTGAAATAGGATAGGTTATAACCGTTACAACTATATCCATAACATCGCCTACACCATATTTATTATTTAAAACAATGACAGTGTAATGGATCAATGAATTACGGAGACAATTGGCAAATTGGCAGTGTCGTTATAATGAGGGTCATAACCTTTTCCGTTGCACGATTTATTATGACACTATCAGATGGGACACTCTTCTTATTTGAGGGTCCCCTAATGTATAAGCACCATATTAACCTACTATCTTAGGTAAGGGACTTCGGACAGACGTTACAGGGGATATAAATATAGAAACAGTGCCGGTTGATCAATAAATTGCTGGTTTCGAAAGAGGAAACGGTTTCCAGTAAGTGCTCAATCACTCAGGCGTTGAGTAACGAGTCGAGTAGATTATCCTTAGAGAGAGGATAAAGCTGGCTGAACATTACTATTGGTTTAAGGGGAAAATACTGTTCTACAGGTAAGATAAGAGCCTATGAACATGGTGTCTTTACTTTTACTGCTTTTGTAGCGGCATCAATGCCACCACATGAAGTTGTCAGGCAACAAAAAGAACCGCAACGCCATCTACGACGAACTAACAACAAAATCCTGCATCGCGCAAACAAAGTTCTCCGTGCGATTTGAACATTTACAATAATAGTCCGAATATCAACTATAGGGCAGTTACCCACCAGACACAACAACCGTCTGGCAGGAGGATCCTCCCATTTTTCATTGGAGGTACGCGGTACGATCCTCTCTGTACCCCATACCTCTATACTGGTGACCCCGACTTGATGAGCAGTTCTCACTGGTATGCGCTACTGTAGTTTTTCCAAGTTTAATAAAATAGATAACGTGATGTGTGCAAATTCTAAGATGTAGGTACAAACCTAAAGACTGGACGAGCGGTGACGTCAGAAACACGCGCGTTGTTATGTAAACATTATGACACGGGGCATGTGTAGAGACCTACTTTATGCATGTGAGAAATGCGCCTCCAAGCAATGAGCATATATAAAGTCCCATTCAAATAGGTGGACAAATTTTAACGCAGCGTTCAGTACGTCTAACCAAAGATGTCAAAAGCAAAAAAAAAAACCTGTTCCTTATATCCCTACTAATATATCTCCACTGGTATACTTGAGGTTTTTTCCAGTTATCGCTACCGGTAGGGATAGATGGAACCTTCTGCTCCTTATATCCCTACTGATCCGCACTAGTAGGGATAGTTTCTAACTAGTTTAGTTTCAGGTAGCCTTTTTTAGGTGTTTTTCCATATTTTTACCTATATAATCTAGTCGCTTCTGGCACTCGCCGGCCGCTACCGCGGCACCAGTGGAGATATGTCAATAGGGATATAAGGAACAGGGGAAAAAACACTGATTTTATTTTAACCTAAAAAAAATTTTTTTTTCGGGACTCTACAATAAATACATCCATTATGGGTATGTACCTGACGTGGCCGCCTGGTTACTTGCGCCTTCACATTTATAGTATCAGAAGTATGAGATAACAGACGGATGGATGTGTTTATGCATTAGGTAACTAAAATTCTTAGTTTATTTTCGTTAACTGATTCTTTTTCTTGTGAGTCTTGTATTTAATGCATTTTTTAAATATTTTTTACCATTGTCCTTATTTTGGTAGTCTGAATGATTTCTAAAAGTTTGTCCAACTATTTTAATGGGACCAGTACACCAATTTAAAATCAAAGGATTGCCCCTATTATCTTATGGTAATGACAATCATTATCTAATTTATTCTTAGTTTGAACGGTCCTGACCGGATCAGTGAAGTAACAATGGCTTTTGACCAACTTTCAATAATCTCTGGAAGGTTCTCGGATCCTTGAATCCGATACTGAACTGAGTTTCATAGAATTTTAACCGGGCAAATGCAAACAGGATATGGGAACAAAGCCACGGGAAATAAACACTTATTTATATCATTATAAAGTACAAACTCACCGTCCCACAATTCATGAACTCCACAGCGACCTCCCTGAACACGAAGTACACAAACTGGTCGTCCTCGAAGCTGCCCACGAACTGGGGCTCGTTCAGCCAGTTCAGATCGTACTGGGTTGTGCGGAGCATGCCCGAGTCGTGGGTGGCGGCGCCTTGACTCCTGTCAACAAAATTGGATATTAGGATCTGACAGTTTTTGTTTCCATCAATGACAACATCTACTCTTATAAGAACTATACAAATAGACCTGAATAGATCTTCAAGAAATTTTACATCGTGCTATCAAGTTCAAGTTCTCCGCACGATTTAACAGATCATGCCCAACATCAACCATTGGGCAGTTCCCCACCAGACAGCAGTCTGGTCAGAGGATCCTCCCTTTTCAATAGAGTTTTGGGAGACTTTTTACTCTGTTATCCGCTTGGGTACGCCTATAACCTAGAGGTCTTTAAGTTAAGAATGAATAGGTTACTTCTCGGGCGTCGGCCGGAGAGGAGCACGCTTGCCTTGCCAGCGTACTTCATCGGCGACCATTATCATCAGTTTCCTTCAGACGAGATAGTGGTTAAACGTGAGCCATAAATGAAAGATAGTTAAGAACTGTCCGAACAAACTGTAACTATGGTGATAAGGTCATAACATCTTAAACTAACTAATGACCGTCTAGCCTAGGGATATAAAAATCAAACAAAAGGTGATGTCATCAAAACAAAGGGGGGTAGGTAAGTATCCTATTAACGATTAACAAACTTTTACCAAAAATTTAATCGAAACAAACAGGAAATTAATAATCCCTAATAACGTAATAATCTAATATTTATTACAAATCTAACAAAAACATTTAAGGTGGAGTTAATCTAATCAATGCTACTAGGATTGCGAAAACTGATAATATAGAACGACACTAAACTGATACACAAGGACATACAATCGATATCAACTAATATTTTACTGACCCGTATATCGATATCAAATTAGAGCGGAGCCACCTCGTCGTTACGTTTGGAGCACTAGTCACCCCTTATAGTGGAAATATGTTTACGACTTGGCAGGACTATAAAATTCGCATAGCAACGACTTGCAATATATTATGTAGATTCTAAATCGTTCTGGTTTCTTTAACTTATAGAATTGAGAGAATGCGATACGCCTGTTCATAACATGAGCCACACGTTGGAGGGCTCCAAGTGCCCATACTGTACTTGAGGGGATTCATTGAATGCCTCAGATGTTGCAATTAAAGTAACAACCTACCGGACCCAAATAATCTAAGAAGTTAAGACCATATCAGCCCCAACATGACATTTAACTAATAATAAAAATGCTATTAAAAACTATGTCAGCTAGCAGAGCTGTAAACAAACATGTAAATAGCATAAATACTACTTTAATTCGATAAGAAGCTTAGAAAAACACTCAAATCAATGGTGTTTAACTCAACCATCAAATAATACCATCTTGTTAGGAACAAAATGGGGCTTTCATTACTACCAATCTGCCTTTTCCCAAACGGATTCAGCTGAATACCATTATTTTACAGGAGCGACTGCCTGTCTGACCCCATAATTGATTAGTTTACCTGCAAATAGCTGTATCGGAGCTGGCGAAGTCGGTGGGAGTACCAGCGTAGTACTCTCCGTTGCTGGCCAGGAGCGCAGTCACGTTGGAGGAAGGGTTGTAGGGGCAGTTGGCTACTCCCGTCACCCATTCCGTTACTGTCCTTATTGACTCGATCTGGTGGAGACAAGGTTTCAGTTAGCAATAATTATTATTATGATCCTGGATGGACTTTCATTCAACGAATATTTTAAGGTGCTAATCTAGATGATGGCGAGAACCATGCGAGAACACTGTGAAGGCTGACTGAAATGTATGCTGACTGAAAATGAAGGCTGACTGAAATGTATGGTTGACAACTAAAATAAACTTTCGTCAGACCCCAAGTAAATTGGGACAAGGGCAAGAGGATGACGATATTCTATATCACCCGGATAACGGGCGGTGGCTGAGCAGAGGCTCACTAACGGCCGGTTTCAATAACGTATCTACCTTTGACTAACTGTCAAATTAGCTATCAACGGTAGCTGAAACGTCATGTTTTCCTTTAAAACATGACGTTTCAGCTACTGTTTGTAGCGTACGTTATTGAGACCGGCCGTTAGTCGTCTTTAAAACTTATTTGATAAAAAGGGAATGATATTTCCTGGAATGACATAAATGTGAGTAACTCTTCATCAGTTTTAGGGTCGTCTCCTTATTGCTTTAACTTGATTCCAGATCTAGACAAACTGGCTTGAACACCGAAAGTGTTAGATAAACATTTAATGTGTGCTTACATACAAATTCGATTTCAATATTCAAATATTGTTTACATACACTTTACGGCAGCAAGCCTTAGAATAACAAACAAGATTTAGAGCCTTGGCTTAACTTGTGACTTCTGCGGTACCGGTTGCTAGTTTGATTCTCGTTTGGAGAACTATTTATTTGCCCTCCAGACAGTTGTTTGTGTTTGTCTATGTGATATTTTCTTTTCCCACCACTTCTTTGTACAAACACTCCAGATGCGCTCGTGGGCACAATTTTAAATTTTGTCTTCTAGAACATCTATCTCATCATGTTCACTGGTTCAAGTCCTAGGGTGTGAATGGCCTGTTATTTAGTCACTGAACTTTTAAAAGTCAATTTTACTTTTTCCCTCATATCCTCTTCATCCATAGGTACTTCTCTATTTAGTCGTCATCTCAGTATTCATCACCCCCTTTTTTTTCTAATTTTTCTTTCATATTCACATCTTTCCTCACGAAATTTTCCTGACCTAACCTCTTGACAATGTCATCATAATTTCAGCCGAATAACATCCACTGCTGGACATGGGCCTTCTCCAAGATCTGCCACATTGGACGGTCCTGTGCGTCTCGCTTCCAGCGGATTCCCGGGGCCTTCACCACTTCTTTTTTCAACCTTTCGACTCCATCGACTATCTGTTCTGCCACACAATGTAGATACAGAAAACAATCTTAGTAAGCTAATTTTCACATACCTCTCGCCAACTGCAAACAGGGCTAAACGCATGAGTCCCACAGGCAAACAGCTTATGTCCATGTAACAGCAGCACTTTGATGTAGTTGTGACAGTCATGTTCCGTCTGCCCCTTCATCTGGCACAGCTTGGTCTTATTGACGGAGGCCAGCCAGTCGGCGCGTTCTAGCACCGCTAGGCCTCGTAGAGATAGTCTGAAGAGGGCATCCCTGGGAAAAAAAGAAAATAATAGTTTATTGGCTACAGTGAAAAAACCTCAAAGAGTTCCTTATTGGGAATCATGTTTCACCCGGTTGGGGTTTAAACACAAGTTTTTCGTGACATCAGCAAGCAGTTAGCCGACTCACATGCGCAAAGGACTTGTCATTTTTCGGCCAAAGAATTGGCATTGCCATTCAACACGGAGCATAAAACTTCATAAAGACCCTCAGTTATTTCTATCTGAGATACTTAAATCATTTAAAAATGTACATTACAGTTTTGATCAATTATTATATAAAGTTAGGTAATTCCTAGCATGTGTACACAATATAGATTAACCATTTACCAATGGTTAAGTATATATTTACTACGCTTGTTTTACGAGCATGCGGTACTTGACAACTTGCATGTTACCAATACAAATATGAATAGGTATTATCATCTTAATCCAATAATTACGACATACAGATAGCAAGCACCAATTGCGTAAATTGTATCCTTGAATGACTTAGAGGGCAATAAATTACAAAAATCCACCTAATAATTTTTTTACCTACCACCTAATTACTGATATCGCAAACGACATTGAACATTTTTATCTAGATGAGAACGTAGCCTGCGGGGCGTCATATGTATTTAAAGTAGGTGAAAAATGCATCGGTTTTCAATTTCAACCTTACCAACCATTCAATAAAATTCCAGAGTAATTGATTTCAGAGAGATAAAATGACTACACATCGCTTCCGTTGGTCGTCACACACGTCAAGAGACGTGGACCATGTGGTGCAATTCACTCTGAGCCTATCAGAACCAAGAGAGAATGGAAAGAGTTGAACCAATTGGCGCAGCAAAGTGAGGAGACCCGAACCCAAACAATGGGACCAGGGAAGGAAGAAGTCACTGAGTGCACTGTTACCACGGAAAAGCCACTACTTATTGGTGCCCAGGCAATTGAGCACAAGTTTCGGCTATCATAGTCATAGTCAGAATTCTCACGGGCCATTAATTTCTATGGGTAAATAATGACACTCACTGACTCGCTTAGTTTGTATGGAAAGTTTTCCCTATGCCGTATCTAGCGGTAGCCGTATTGACGACTCGGTTCTTTATAAAAATGCAAATCTAAACTTGCATTCAACACTATTTTCGCACACGACCCAGTAATCTAATCACCTAGATCATATTTTAATATCTAGGAAATACGAATCGTTGCACAAGCAGTAAGTAGTTAGAATAAATCGGAACACATGTAAGAAGTAACCGTACACTATTTGATTGCCACAGGATCGAATATCAATGCTGTGCCGTTGTAATCGATAGCGTTACCGATAGAACGGTATCGAAATTAAACATGTATCGAGTGTGGTCGAGACTATTTAAGATATAGTCTATTGAGAATAATTTCGTCTTGAGATCAATAGCCGATCATTGGGCAGGTATTGGTAGTTATGAATTGACGTAGGTAATTATGAAGATAAGTCAGGCATGGTAAGGGATGGTTAATTTGCTGACTGTTAACGTATAACGTATATAATAAAGCGTCATGTTTGAAAGGCCAACATGACGTTTCAGCTACTGTTGGCGGCTAATTTTACATTTGAATAAAGTTAGATAGGTACGTTGTCGAAACAGGCCGTAAATCAAAACGATTGAATAATTCCAGCAGAGTTCTCCAAATAAATACCTGCTATAATTATACAGCAATAGGTTCTCAAATACACAAGCAACTACTAGTTACTGGGGTTATGGGGTTGGGACATTAATATAACTGGCAAAATGTGCGTCGAATGCAGGTACACTTTAACCAAACCCTCTGGGAAGCACAGGCTTAATGTTAACAGGCTTGATGTTAATAACACAGGATGACGAAATTATAACTCTATAAATCTTTGCCGAATATACACTGTCAAATTAGAACGATGCAAGCCAATAAACCCAACATAAAACGAATGTTTACACAATAAACTTCACACATTTCGGTACTACGCTAGACGCGTGCCTTGATGCGTGTTTAAAAAGCACATGAACAAACAAAATGCTTTAATAACTGAGCCAAATGTTCACGGCACACATATTGACACTATGTGGCAAATACTGGCACTTCCTGGCGTTTGATCTATGCCGCTTATGCCACGTATAGGGATGCCATTGCTGTTGCTGGTGTGGGAATTGTTCAAAATTTCGACCTTAACTTTTTCCCTTGAACGCTAAACTTAACTTCATTTATGTTATCTTAATTTAACTGATCTAAAAACAGTGGTAAGTCTTGAACAGTATGCTACTAATACTATTGACATCATGCATATATGCATGTCACCTGATTTTTTTTTTTGTAATTTTACGGTAAGATTGTAATTTTACGGTAAGATTGTAATAAAGCGCGTAAGATTGTAGTTTTTTTTTTCCCGAAGACACGTATCGTTAAATTATATAATTATTGTGAACTATTCATTGCATTGCATGCATTTGGATGGGATATATTGTATTCGAAAATATATGTTCGCAATACGTAAATACTTTATTACTTACATAGTTAAGATTTATTACAATCTTGCGGTGTTTGTAATAAGCCGGCGACACAAACATACCTAGGTACTCTAAGCTGGTATTCTAAGCTGCTAACAACCCTGTGCTTTGCCATCTAAAACCATTACACCTCAGAACGCCAATATATAAAATCACTGAATTTTACGACTTTCTTACCTAAAGAAAACATTCTAAGATCGCGATGAACGTAAAGCAGCTTACCTAGATTTCTCATAACAAATTCTAAGACGTAACTTTTGAAAGCATACCTGGTCTATTTTATCGTCTTGGCAGTGGGAACCCTAGCTCTGAACCGAATCCATAGATTATAACTGTGAGCGTTAATAGACAATCGTAATAACACTTAGCTTACATTCGTCTTAATATTGAGGAAATTCTCGAGTTCTCGACTTTCGTTTCACACCGAGTGGAGTGGAGGAATATTGGGTCAAGATATTATTAGGAATTTCTGCGAATTTCTATGGCGGTATTTGCTAATTATGTGATTCAACCGTTTAAGTTGCTTTTATACGAAGTAGTTAACAGAAATTTCACCTCTTCTTTTACAAAATTGCTAGCCGCCAATAAATTATTTGATTTGTTTGCGATATTAGTAAAAGCTGTTGCTATTTTCAGTGATAGGCCATAAGCCTGTTTCATCTCTCGCTTACCTAATATATCTGGCAAAAGTAAATTCATAATTAATTAATTATACAAATTCCGTTTCTGGTGCTATGTCTGATACATTGGTCAGGCGGTGGTCATCATCATTATCATACCAGCCGAAAGACATCCACTGCTGGTCATAAGCCTCCCCCATGTGTCGCCATCGGCTACCCGCGACCCTCACCAGGTCATCGGTCCACCTTGTGGGAGGCCTTCCAAAGCTACGTCTTCCGCGGTGGTAGTTCAGGGAAATATGTGGAAGGACATATTTCACTGTGGTGGCCTTTGCCCAGCAGTTGGAGACCCATATAAAATAAATAAAATACCTTAGCACCAGAATTTATACAAGGACGTTTATCCCTTTCCGGATAGTACAGTAAAACAGGTTCCAAAAAAAGTACAACTACTTGGCTGAGATCTCGAAATTGGAGATCGTATCCAATATTAGAACTTGGCAACATATCGAACCAGTAAACCTACGAGACGGTTACTAAGTGTTTCTAGATCGAGAATCTTAAAGAAAACCTAGAATCTCCCTTCCCTATATGGAAAACGAGTTTTAATGCTCACGATAACTTTGCAATGTAAAATATCAACTTACCTATGTTGTTGCAATTTTAAGATCGAGTTTTAGATAATAACTGTACCTACCGGAGCTGAGCAGGATCAATGAATCTCTTGTCGACCTTGATTTGAAATAACATGGCCGGATTTACGGTTTAAGAATTAGGTACGGTAGAACCTGAAATTGGCTTAAGTCGGGTATAGACTTAGCGAACGAGTGAATGAACGCTATCGAGTGGGAATCACCCAAAGACGGAATCACCACACGCTCGCTTGCTTTAACACAGTCATACCTATTTGTTTACTAGCGTTCGGCTCGCCTTCGCTTGCTAGGTCTATGGTGCTTTTCTGTAAGGTTCTCATCGTGAAAACTTAGGTGAAGTGAAAAAACAGTGAGCTATCAATCCAATCGAGGTGAAGTAAAGTGAAGTTCATTTCAAGTTGCCGCTGCCTAATTTCTCACTGGATATTTACAGAATAGACCGGGCTGTAAGCATGCCATTCGCCTTCAGCCGGGTAAAACCGAACATTCAGTGAACATTCCCACTCTAGAGAGTTCGTTAGCTCTTGCAGTTTGTCTGTACCCGGCATTAGACGAGGATTGTGAGAGCTAGAACAGGACGATTAGTTCAGGAGAAATGCTGCCATGATGTTACTGGTTTAAGATATGAAACCGATTAACTTTCTATCAAAAGTTTTGAGATATCTATACTAATTATAAAGCTGAAGAATTTGTTTGTTTGTTTGAACGCGCTAATCTCTGGTACTGCCAGTTGGATTTGGAAAATTATTTTTGTATACGATAGCCACATTCACCCACAGGAAGGCTATACAGGAACGGGAAACAAATACGGGAACGGGAAAAAATGGGATATGCGCGTACGAAATCGCGGGCAAAAGCTAGTAAATAAATATAAATGGATTGGAAATGACTCGCTGACTCTATTTCTCTTGATTTGTTAGCGGGTTTTTTCTTAGTCCGTAAGGAGTTACTAGACCAACATGAAACCTACAAAGGCTTCGCTTCCTTTAAATTAGCCAGTAACCGTTTTCAGTCCCAGCTACCAAAGTTACTCAAAATCGGTTCGGCGATTAAACCAACCAAACTCACTTCCACTTTTATATTTGTAAGGAAGTTAGGCTTCACCTTTTGAACGCCATTGTAACGTATACATGACAAGCAAGCGCGTGCCCTGTACGCCAAACGTCACAAATATGTGACAAAAGTACGGCGAATTTGTGGCTTGGCGTCAATCGTAATGCGTATGCTTTCCATTTATCATCAACCCACCTAATTCTGACTTCCTGAGTAAACGTATAAAACTGTATTTCTCATTTTATGTTCAATACCTAATTATTTATTCTGCTAATTAGTGCACAGAGGTTAATGTTTAATGTTAATATCGCAATAATATTATATGTTTATTGGTCAATATCGATGCAGTTCGAAGTAAACGATATAAGGTTGTACTAATGTCGTTTAATGACTGTTTACCGCGCTTCATTACATAAAATTGACACGTACTGACCTAGTATATTATATTTCTAGGTATTTAATTAATTAGATATGATGGAAATCAAATACTTGTGCCTTGGATTGATCTACTTGGAAGACAAATTACTCAACTGTCGGCGACTGCATTTTTTGGGTAGATTTATGTCACCGCCCGTAGTATTGAAAACTTCGTCGATTTATACTTAATCTCGAGAAATTATAAATTGTGGAAAAACTGTGAAAAGAACTGTTTTTATTGCGAATGCATTATTCAAAATAAAAACACATGCAATTGGATAGTTTATAATGTACCTACCCGTGTGTAGGTACTGTGTACCGAATCTCAAAAGATTTAAACTTTTGGAGATTGCAATAGTACCTATATCTATCCCTAAAAGAATAACATACTTAGAAAAAAATATCCTTTACTTTTTATGTCTTTACTGCTTCACTTGCGAATCTTAAAGAAACGGAAAATATAAGATTTTTAACGATGCGAAAAGATTGAATTGCTTTTGATCATTCGATCGTCTGTCCCATATTCGGAGCACCTACAATGTAAACTTTTGAAAGATCAATAAAGGCATTAAAAAGTGTTTCAAATTAACCAGTTTCCAATAATTTATTAAGTCATTTGCGGGCCAAAAAGCCTTTTAAAAACGCGTATTCATTGCTTTCTGCGTCCGATATTGAAAATGTCTCACGCAAATTGGCTACACTTATAAAGTAAAGATAAGCGGTATTCTTAATTATTAATATTTAATATAATAAAGAGGCGAATTTGTACGTTTTTTCACATGTTTGTAAATGATAATTAATACTCTAACATAATAATAACTAACTCTGGAAGTACTGATAACTTATCAACCTGGGGGACTTTAATGGCTAGTTTACACAGTGCGAGCTAGCGTGCGAGTCAGCCAGCCCAGTAGCTGCAGTGCAGTAACTCGCATCGTATGGACGTACCTTACGAGTTGCTGCCACGTGTAAGTTGGATAGTAGCTCGCATCCGAGTTACTTCAATTTGTTTTGTTTTCACTCGCCTGACAGTAACTCGCCAAGGCAGCAGCTCGGACATCACTCGCATCATTCGGACGCGTTCGGCAGTAGGTCGCCAGGCATTTGCGAGCGGAACCTGTATTTTTTGTGCTTAAGAGACTGGGCAGCTACTATCATCGTGAAGACAGCTAATGCGAGCCGAGCTACTGGCATACGATCTACAGGGTGGATGTTTGAGAACGTTAGAGTTACAGGAAAACGTTCCTAGGAGACCATCCATAACTTTTTGAGATATTCCGAACTGCATACCTACACAGATTTTGGAAAAAATTAAGTCAGGGAAGAAAATGCTAAAATACCAAAAAAAAAAAATTATGCCTCTCGGTCCTATTTCATGTAGGGATCAAGACTATGGGACCGTTTAAGGTATGAGTACTAGAAATGATATAAATCGTCAAAAACATTACCATACATTTTGTACGGAAAAACGATTAATCAACTCGAAACATTCTTTGCCAAACGATCCTATTTCTTAATAATAAATAATAAAAGTAAATTTATTTGTTAGAATATTGTTGTTACAAAGTGTTATAGCTACATAATATACGTCCATTATATTCTGCTGTTTCCAGTGTACAAATATTTCAAAGAATTCTTATTAAGTTTTTTATTAGAACAAATGACAAGGATAAGGAAAACGTTAAATAATATCAAATTCAATGTCAGGATTATTAAATACAATGTTACAATGTCAGGATTACTAAATAAAATCAAATCAAATAATATTCAATTCTTAGGAACATAAAGGTGAGTCGTCGTCTAATTTAAATTTTGAATTAAATTTTTCATTTAAAAATCATTTGTTGAATAGTAACGCAAACATTCTTGGAAAATAGTTTAATTCTTTGTTGGGTTACAAGTAATCTGTATTCATCTCGACTATTTCTTATTACAACATCATTATTTGCTTGAAATAAAGCTTTGTTTTTATGTACAAAGATACAGAGCTCAAATATGTATCAAGATGGCAGTGGAAGAGTGGGACACAGGTTTCTAATGGTAGGGCTTTAGTTATTGATCTAATACACTCTCATATTACCTACTGTGATCAAAGGACTCTCAGAAGCCAACTGAAGTTGAGTACAGAAACCTTACGTTTGCGATATGAAGACTTTTTAATAAGAAGTTCATAAATTGCAACGAACATTCGAAAATTTTCCAATTGAGAACCTGAAGATATTCGAATCGAATTCGAAATTTGAAAGTGAAACTTTTTTTACTTACGTTTTTTCAGCCAGCTTTCTTTATAGCGGATCTACCCAGAACAAAAAAAAATGGCCAGTGTAGAAGTTTGACTTACCTACTTACCGAAATGTATGAGAAAAGTTTTTGGCGATTTTTGTAATTTCTAGTACATACCTTAAATGGTCCCATAGAGTCTTTTGATCCCTACATGAAATAAGATCGATAGGCATAAAATATTTTTTTTTTGGTATTTTAGCATTTCTTTCGCTTACGGTACATTTTTTCCAAAATCTGTGAATGCAGTTCGGAGTATCAAAAAGTTATGGATGGTTTCCTAGGAACGTTTTCTTGTTACTATAACAGTTAAGGTACCACCTACCCTTACTGTCCCGTCTCAACAATCCACCCTATAGTCTGCTGTGTGAAATTTCATCATGATCCGTTCAGCCGTTCTGACGTGAGTGAGTAACAAACATCCTTCATGCAAACATTCGCATTTATAATATACATAATAGTATAGTATATTTATAGTATAGATTTTAAAGCGAGCAAAGTCAATAATATACCTAATGAAAAAAAATCCAATTACGAAAATGATTGAAGGTAGGTACTAAGGCAGATATAATCACCGAAAACCTTCGCTGGTATGGTCATGTTAATAGACGAACCGAAGGCCATGTGGTTCAAACTGCATTGAACCTCCCAGAACAAAAGAGGGAGAGGCCGCTCGCCATTGACCTGGTGGACCTCCATGAAATGACACCTTAAGAAAGCCCAATCGCACGAAACGACAACCCAAGATCGTTTGACTTGGCGCAGGAAAGTGAGGAGACCCGACCCCAAATAATGGGATAGGGAGAGGAAGAAAAGAAGAGGTGCGAAGGCCTGTCTACTGTGTATCACAAAGTTTGTCTCCCGGAAAATGCACAGATTCTGTATGATATACCCCGGGAGCGAAACCGCGGGAATAAACCCAACTTTTTATAATAAAAAATAAACGGTAAGTAATTATTAATTAAAATCGAGTGGCTTGGTTCGGGCTAACAAGCTGTCGCGGTGATAACACTATCTCATATCATAAGGCGAGCAGGTGAATGACTGGATGTTTGAACAAGTTATTAGAGAGCACTGCTATCGCATTAAAATGCTGTTAAAGTACGATAAGAGGTTTTTTTACTTCTTTGAATGATTTATACGTATGTATGTGGTTTTGTAAGTTCGTGTCTGTTGTGAGTTTGAGAGGTATGTTATCTTCTTAAGTTATGATTTGATTTGGGATTCATTTAAATTAATCATAATGCTTAAGCAGCAATATTAATAATGTTTTGATAAGATGTTTAATTAAGAAAAAAAATATGTTAATATGATACTCAGGTTAGCATTCTACCGGTGAAAGATTTTTCGAATTGAAAGGTAAGAATCCATCGATTTATTTTTTGGAATAACAAATTTCTTTTTTATTATTAAAATAAAGAAATCTATTTTTTTTTCTTTGGATTTCTTTATTATTATAATAATAAAGAAATCTGTAATTCAAAACTATTATTTTGATTGTATTACAAAGAAGTTTTTAATTCCATTAAAAAAACTTTCGAGATTTCAGCAATGCACTCCTTAACATTCTTGTCAGACCAATAAGTTCTATAACTAAAACATATAAAGTAAGCTGCTTGTATAAAATATTACATTATTCATGGACGTCCTATAACTCTGAGCCGAGATAGCTTTATCAATCGATTTAAGATTATAACGCCCCCACAGTTTATTAACCCACCATACCTGTAAGAGTTGAGAATTATAAATATCTATTACGATTCAATAACTAAAATCTTTGAGTGTCAGTTGTTTTAAAATCATCGTCTATCTCGTATTTGTAGGCTCGCGATAAATTACAATCTTTTAGGAGCATGCGGAACAGGGCGTTAAGTCCCGCTAACCTCTATTGAAAAGGGAGGATCCCCCGACCAGACGGGTGTTGTCTGTGGGGCAACTGCCCAACTGCAAATAAATCTTGATTAGATTATAATTTCTCGATATATTATAAAAGAATCGTTTTGTATACAATAAATCTCATCCAAATTCAATAGTTTCCAATATATCCGTGTCCTATTTAGAAAAAATAGTTTACAATTTCACACGATATTTTACAATCTTACGGCGTTTGCTATTTTCCGGTGACATATTCAAATCGCACGGATAACTCTGTTTGACGTAGTTCGAAGCTTGCAGTTTAGATGTCACTACGTAAGTTCTTGTGGCGGTGTAGATGCACAATCTCACCTGACGGAAAGCGATGATGTGGTCGACGATGGAGCACGCTTGCCTAGAAGTCTCTTGCCCATTACCAAAAATATTTGGAGTCGGCGCAACATGTCTACTTCCTCCATACTTCTCTATTTTACATACATGGCGCCTGGTCACTCATCTTCAGACTAACCTCGACAAGCGTTGCTTAACCGGGAAGATCGACCCGTGTGACTATTATTATTTAGCCATAAGCTCCTGACCAATATTATAGTTTCTCTTAATTTCTAAACGACTTCAATAAAGATGGACGTTTCTTGACGCGTTATTAAAATGCATTTTCCTTATTACAAGCACTATAAAACAGTCTCCATAGATTGTTAACGTATACCTGCTTTTCTGTAATGGAAGCGGTTCTAACTTGTCAATTAATCTTTGGCAGCCGCATCGTTTTATGATGATTTGAAATCGGCCGATCATGAAATTAACAACTCCATCAAACTTCTATAAAATTTACACCACAGTTGATTATTAAACAGTATAAAAGAAGCCGTAAAATGTTCATTAAAACAGCATTAAAAGTAATTATTGGAAACTGTTATTATTATGGGGAGATTTCAAGAAAGTTACATCTCTAAAAAGGTTTAATCATGCTTTAATCAAGCACATAGCCTTAATTAGCCTGTGTGGGTTATGCAGGCACAGTAAAGTTTATCTCTTGATACAACCTAAAGCCTTGGCTACACGCTCCATTTTATTTGCACCAATTCTTGAAAACGGTAAACCGTACAAATGGCTTGCACAAAACGCTAGTTTGTGCAAAATTGATTAGCACAATTAAGCATGTACGTGAAGATACAATATAAATGCGCAAACATTTTCGCATGCAAGTCGCTATCGTGTGGACGCCATAGTTTTTGCGCCAATTTTTGCACAAACTGTTTGTGCATGCAAGATTGAGCGTGTAGCCGAACCCTTACGGCATGCAGCATGACAGAAAAAAATAGTTCAGGCTGGATTTGAACACAATTCGAATAGAAGAATAGAAACTTCAATAGGAAAAAACTGGAGATTGTTTAGTTTATGGCAAATTTGATTTGGGCGTGACACAGTTAAGACGTAATTTGAATTAATTTAATATTTATAAAGTCTGATGGACGTTCCTATTTTATTGAAGACCCATCGACCCGTTCCTGGACACAACTGATTCGGCTAATTGAAGAACCACAGAGTATGGACTGCTAGTAAAGGTTCTCCATTTCGTATAAGTAGTTAGGATATGCTCTTATGTTTCTCACAAGTTTATGTATCAACCACAGCATTAGCTACTCTCATATATCGCATGATATAAGAAAATATATTTCCTTCAGCAAATTATATATAATCTGATCGTTCTACCAACACTATTATACAAATTCCCAGCCAAAAAAATGAGCCAACGACATTCCAATTTTCCAAGAATCTGACCAACTAAATCAAGTATTTCCGAACAGGTTGGATTGCATTAGGTCTAGACATAAATAGATTTAGGCAGTCACCTTGCGCCCACGATTACTTGGTCCCTTGCGACATCGAAAAGTAGTTGTGAAAAGGATCCTGTGCTGGTATCCTCGAATACGTCGCTATGGTCTGTGGTCAGCAGGTCTGGAAAAAATAAAACAGGAATTTAAAAAAAAGTCCATCGATTAACTTCGACATATTCTGCGTACATTTTTTTAACGCTTAAGCAATATTTCAGCACCATAAACTTATGCGTCCAGTCAATTCTCCCATTTACCGCGTAAAATATTCAGCCTGTCATGTCCAACAGTAGAGTGAAAGGTTTTCGTCTATGCTAGGAAAAAAAAACATATCATGTAGCGTCCAGAGACAACTAAAGAGACACCACATCCCTACAGTTAGTCAATTTGAATGTCATCATCATCATTTCTTCCGAAAGACGTCCGCTGCTGGACCAAGAGTCGCCACATCGACTGGACCTGTGCGTCTCGCATCCAGCAGATTCCCGCGGGCTTCAACAGGTCATGGGTCCCCCTCGTTTGTGTGGCTCTTTACTAGTTGTCAATTATGATAACTATTATAGAAACCTAGGAACCTCTTTTTCTTGCTATTTGCTAGCCAACGCATGTTTTTAATAAAAACAAGTAACTCATTCTTTAAGAAAGGTTTTGCATAATCCCAGGACAGGAAAGCTGTTGACAAACTCCCGTTCAGTATAAATTAAAAAGATAACAATCACAGCTCGAATGGCAGGTTTCTTTTCATAGCTTGTACATGGAATACTGATTGATTGAACGCCGTGTTTGAATAACAAATTAGATGTTTTTAATCCTAACCTTATGTTATAGCGGCCCACGCAAATTCTGTGGAGACAATCTAAATTCGGCGCCAAGAGTAGCCGAGGCCAGTAAAATTTGAATAAAGAGTGGGTTTGTGATAAAACTGCAGTGACGGCAATTTTGGGCACAAAACAGATATTTTGAGGATCACGAAACTATTTTGCGGCGCACCTAGGCGAAAAGATTGGTCCACACTTGTCGTAAGCTGGGACTCTGGGAGTAATGGAGAGGCCTTTGCCATGAACAGTGGGACAAAAAACTAAAGTACTGCAAAAACACCCATTACTCTTGTTCAGTCGTATTCACAAAAATCTGATCCGTTTAGCGCCTGTTAAGCATTAGCATAAAATCTCAGACTAGAATTTCGATTCGGACTCTGCCTATGCTTATGATAGTACTAAATAGTACGGTTTTTTAGAATAACACTGCAAGCAACCCGCATGTTTCCTCGGTAGCCCGCAATGTATTGCAACTTATGTACCTACTTGCGAGCTGGTTGCAGGTACCTACCACATTTACACCTCAATCTTACACATCAGCGCTTTATGCTGAGCTTTAAAGCTACAGTTAAGCGAAGTAATTAGCTTTCTACTTTACATACATATAGGCTAGCTATTTGACTTGTAAATCCAATTACACATGCAACAACACATTGTACAACATGGCCAGAATATCTTGACATCTCATGATGGCGCTGCGTGCAAAGGCAAACATCAACGATGTATCAAATACAGTTTTAGAGATGTGGTTCCATAATTCACCGCAGGCCAAGTTATATTGGATGATCGGTTCGTGTTTCTGTCATCACTTCGAATGTTTATAGTAGCGATTAAGCGATTACCATGCGTTGATTATTTTCACACTGACTGTGCAAACAAATTCTCAGTAAGGCACAATAAACATATTTGAGTTGTGGTAAATATTGGACCATATGGATGGTTTGATCCAAATATTTGATGTTGGTGTTAATGGCTTTGAATGTTAACGGTGTGATGATTTGATTAGTATCATCTGGGGTAACGGGGATACGCGATCCAGAATACCATGGGAAGGGCAAGGCAAGCTTAAGGCGAGTCTCGCTCATAAGTCTTATTACATGGATCGGATAATTTATTAAAATAAAAAGCAAGGTACCTGAGACTCTAATGTGACTTTCTACGGTAGTCAATATTCTTCAATGTATGACTCAAAGACTCAAAACATTTATTTTAATTAGGCGATTTACAGGCACTTTTGTATTGTCAAGGATTTAGAGGCACTTTTGAATTGTCAAGGTGGTATGGGATTGGTAACCTAAGTACTATGGAATTTCGACAATCCCTAGCACCCATAGGGTGTCACTTTAGCTGGAGCCCCAAAACTTGTAACTCAGTTGGGTGACGAGAAGATGCGTGGGGCGCCTCATAAAAACAATGTTAGAAGTCATTGGGGACGACCCTTAACGGTTCTCTGCAGTGATAATGATGATGATATTGGATGATGGCAATAGGAATGTAGAGACCGTACCTTGTCTATTTATTATCCTGAAGTCATCTTCCGGCAGCTCTCCCTTGCTGAGCGCACTGAGCAGTATTAGCGCGGCTACTTTGTACACTGTCCACGTCATTGTTGAAGATGTTGCTAAACCTGAAACAATTGAGAATAAGTTAAGAAAGATTTCTGGCATTGACACAGTGCAAGTGATAATAGACGAACAGGTCGATGCAGGTGGCCACCAGCATGCGTGGTCACCTGGACTAATCTCGGCGAGTAAGCACCGTATCTATGCAATGGATGTAAGATTTTCAAATGACAGCTGGGACCTATGGCTTCAAAGGCCCCTCCAAAGTGTCATTGGAAAATCTTTGACAGTCGTTATGGATAGTCAGACGCTATAAATCTGACACCAGGCTTGCCAAGGAGTACCGGGTTACCCAGAACTGTGTTGTGGCGTGAGAAGGTCAGATACGCACTCGCTCCATGTAAGATACAGGTACACAACTGCATCCGCTAAGGATGGAAACCGATGAGAATAAGCTAGGCAGATATTTTTTTGTCTTGGCTTGCCCCTACCATAGGTGTAAAAAGTACAGGCAGATTTTTAGGTCTTGGCTGGAATATGAAGTTTACCAATTTTCTTGGCGAATAAAACATTTAGCTTAACTTCTGCGTAATATAAAGCAGCTGCAGGGGCCATAAAAATGTAATGAATCTGATAATGGTCTTTCCATACAAGGAGTTACAAGTACTAAACCTAAAGTAATGTGTACCTTATCAATTTTATGAAGAACAAGTTATTTCTTCGGTCGAAAAAATAAAAACTGTTTTACGTTGTCTGTTATGTTTTTGCTTTTGTAAAATACATTTCGGACTCCGTTTTCTACTAAGTTAACGGCAGTAAAACAGAACGGTCTACCATTCATTAGTAAATAGATAACGATGTCGTAGTCAAACATTAAATAGTCTCGACATCCGAAATCCATATATCATGCAAATATTTGCAATAAACTTGAATACCACTTACGAAAAGGATGCCATATATACTGATTGCTAACATAGACGAAATTCATCTAATACGTAGGTATTTTATCTTGTTCCGTAATTATTCAAAACTATTGGAATCGCATTAAAATCAATTTGCTTAATTGCTTGTACGGCGACGCCAATCCGTTATGTTAGAGTTAGAAGCTCTAAACTGGTTTCAAGTAAGTACTACGTAGTCTTCAAACACATTATCGATTCTCGCTGTCAATTCCCGTCCATTTGTCTATCCGTCTGTCAGTCCCCTATCTAGTTTTAGCTCGTGAAGCTCAACGTCCCACTTAGGCATAATAAGGCTGGGTGAACACTGTGATAGGGTGTCATTGGCTCCATTAGGCTTACGCACATGATGGGTTTTAGTTGATAAGCTAAATGTTGGTTTTAGTCACGCATGGTCTAGCTAGTCTTCCACTGGACATATTTTTCAAGGATTAAAATAACGCTATCAAGTATCTAAGTCTTATTTGGTATAAATGTGAAAAAACCAAAATGTATGGAATTGACATGCGCTTCCGAAATATCACGTGGTCAGTCTCAAACAATTAGGGGTTCCTGAAATGATAAGCACCAAATGACAACACTGAAGCAGCAGGTTGAGGCACCTGTCAAAAAGCTAATGGCATTTGTTAAATTGACATCAACGTCATGTTTAAGTCAGTCAATAAATAGGACCTCTCGCCTATGTGGCGCCAACTGGCGGCGTAAATTTGTTTGGAAACCCTCATCACAAATTGAACTCTTGACAATTATATCGGTGATAGAATAACACTTTGTTTAGCTATAGAAATACAACTCATATCTATGGTCAAGACCCTCTTAGCGTAGTGACGATAGTGGTTAAGACAAACCTATCAACGGGACTGTTTATGAAGATAATCAATAGTCAGTAAGTTATAAAACAGAAGCTAGACTTTTGTAAACAAAGACATGTCAATCGATATCGCACTTCAAATGTTTTTATTGCTACGTCTATAATCATGTTCATGGACGAATCGATCGCCGAGTCTGTAGATATTTGTATAAACATGCATAGTTCAACACAGGCAACTATTTTGCATATTAATTTGGATGTTACGACTATTAGTTAGTAGTTCCTACTTTCAAGTAAAAAAAATAGTTTTTTTATGGCCTAATGCCATGGATTTAATATACGTAAGTCAATCCTTACCCACATGCACCATCCAGTAAGCAACCATTTTTCCTTTGACACTAAACGATCGCATAGCTTTCTATAGTGAAAGAATTCTCACTGCCTTTTCAGAGATTGCCTTTTACCAACTCATAAACTAACAAACAATTTAACATTATAATAATAATAATAATAATAATATCTTGGGACAACTCACACACGGTCATCCGATCCCAAACTAGGCAGAGCCTGTGCTATGGCAACCCGACAACTGATAAACATACTTAAATATTTCTAAATACATACATATTATAGAAAATTTACACCCAGACACAGAACAAATGATCGTGCTCATCACACAAAGATTGGTCCTGGGTGGGAATCGAACCCATGACCTCCGGTTTAGCAGTCAGGGTCACTAACCACTCGACCAACAGGCCAGTCAACATTAGCTTCAGCATCACCGATGCGAGATATGTTCTTAGTAATTTTCTATGTATGGACATCACACCATCTTGATGGTTAGTTGTTTCGTTTTTTATGCGTGTGTCTGAATGAATCTGTGTGAATAGACACTCATTTAATTTCCTTCCTACCTCTTATTCGATTCATTCAATAAACATATATATTTTTTAACTTCCTAACAATACGAGCCGTGTCCTGAAGTACCGCTTTCTGAATCAAGCCCTTTGATCCAGCTGCCTAACGAGAGCCTCTTAAGGTGTTGGTCGAAGCTCGTGGTTCTTGCCATTGGCTGACACTACTATCGATATAATGATCGCAGAGTTCACATCCCACATGTCGACAACCTTGCGAGCCAAGTCAATATACTTGATTTGCTTATCTTTCCCAGCTACCTCTTATAATTGTTTATTTATGTATTATTATACTCCAGCCCCAAACTTCCTCCTCTTCGTCATAATATACTGTGTTCTGTGCTTTAATAACCACTTGATATCCCATAATAACCGGCTGTTTTATAAAATCAAGTAAGTCTATTATGTATAGCCTGCTTTCACGTCTTTAATTTCATGATTGTTAATTCTGGAACTTGTTTTGCAAACTGAAAAGTATTATCTTTTTAAGAGACTTATTCTTGACTACATCTGATAATAATCACCTGCCTAAGTAAATAACTTGTCCAGAAATCTACTTGATCCCGTTTTAAATAGTCTAAGCAGCTTTTTATAACTTTTACATAAAGCATCCCACCTGTAAACCTATCAGAATTTATCTATCATCATTGATATGCGTAACGACCATTTTATATTCAGTCGAAGTGATGTTTTATTACTAGTAATAATTCTGCAGTGTTTATCCGAAATAACTCTTGACCAGTTATTACCCATAACATTATATTAATAGTGGTTTTAGTAACAGCAAAAATGATTATAGAAACATGACTCAGCATTGGCAAATCGATCTTGTTACTTGAAACACGATTACACGACCATGTTTAACCTCCTTGTGCCGTCAAAAGTTAATAGAATTCTTTTTTTCGGACCATACCGTGTAATTTCAGGGAATTAACGAACAAAGAAGCTTATTATAGTCAAAGTCAAAATAGAAAACTGCGCACGCGTCGATTTGATAGCCCGTCTATAATATTGTAGAATAGCTGTCAATACTCTTTCGAAGAATATTGAAGCACTTACAAAGACTTTCTTAGCAAGACTAAATTCTTTTTTTTTTTGCTACATTCAACTTGCATTCCCCCATAACGTAATATTTGTTTCGCTTGGAATTTCTAGCGAAAGCATTCCGAGCGAAAACAAGCCTGAAGACATAGATTATAGAAAGTATGTAATAGAAACGTTCTAGACATTAAAGTAAAAGTAGACAACAAAATAAGAAGCGGTAACATAATGGCATGGAGTGAAATACCATCACAAGTATTCAGTGTATTTCGCAGTTTTTGCATGGCGAAGGAAATTGAAACAAGATTAGAAAGCAAAACCTGACAAAATTGAGTTAGATGATAGAACGACTCATTGTCTCCTCTGTTATTTTTAGAGAAATAATAAAGATTGGGTCTTCAATTAAAATAATTAGCAATCTCAACACTGATGACATTGTTAAAATCAGAAAACGACACATGAACTCATACAACCAAACGACGCGTCTGCGCAATTACCTAATTGATTTATTAGTCCCACAGACAATCTACTAAAACTTTTAAAACATCAAGCTGCTCTGTTATAGATAACAAAATGTTTAAAGAGTCGTATCTCAAGGAGGTTCAACAGCTTCGACCTAAATATTGAGTGCTCATTTATTTCATATCTTAGATACGCGTTTATTTTGATATCAGCTTCCGTATTTTTTAATTCGGCCATTGGGAGCGGTTTTTGCAAATATTGGCGTCGTATGCGCAAATATTTAGCGATTTGATATCTTACTGTCGCTAAGTAAATACGGTAGTTAAAATACCATATTATCGTTTAATGCGATAGTGTATTAAGGCTAGCATTTGAGGGCCACATGTTTAGGCTAGACTAGATCTAAAACTGGCTAGATCACCTTGGACACCTTTTGGTCACAGATGGTTGCAAAATTTCGAAGCAATCTCAATGGACTAATGGACGCTTTTTATAAATGAATGAATGACAGTACTGAATGCAAAGTTGAGGACCATAAAGAAGAATATGTCCGATTTATAGGAACAGGCGAAGACACAGACGGTCACGTACGCAGTGTTAGATTTCAAGGCTCGGTTGCACTTACCAGAGTTATCTTATTAACTCCGATTTAGTTGCTCACACGGGCCCATTATGTACAGACGCCAGCACATCAAGCTACTACAATCTGTCAAATTTATTTAATAAGTTTTCAACTTTATCGCTAAAGCATTAGGTTCAAGGTTGTTTGGGAAAATTTGACACTTTCGGACAGCTTGGAAAGCACGTTAAGCCGTTGGTCCCGGCTGTCATTTGTAGACCTTTGGCAGTCGTTACGGATAGGCAGAAGCCAGACAATCTGACTCCAGTCTTGCTAAGGAGTACCGTGTTACCCAGTTAATGGGTTGTGGAGGTCTGGTAGGCAGCCGCTCCACGTAAAATACTGGTATTCAGCTGAATCCGGTTTGACTGGAAGCCGACCCCAATATTGTTGGGAAAAGGCTAGGCAGATGATGGACAGCTTGGTGTGCTGGCGTCTGTACCTATGAAATGTTTGTTTTTTCATCTTGTGTTAGAGTTAAGGTTCTGGTGTAATTGGGCCATGTTCCTAGCTCCTATGTTTCTGCGCAATCTACGACAAAAGTAGTGCACTTCAACAAACATTAATTATTATCAATACAAAACCGGTCACACAATTGCAACATTCATCAAAATTCCGTGTACACATTACAAGTCCCTTTTGTACTATCTAATCAACAGCGCTTCATGTTTATAGCCCAACAAACAATGAAATAACAAAGCCACCGCAATAATATACTAGATACCGCCATATTTAAATTGGACGGGTAGTAATAATCATGTTTTAAGTTAAACTATTAATATCTAAGTACGCACTTTCTAGTAGTTCGAGGATTTCTGACGTCTGCGGAACCCTTAAGACTACTTTGTGTGTACCTGCCTTATTTATTAGTCACAAAAATGTCCCGGTCCAAACGTAACGTCATGCGTTGTAAAAAAAAATCCTAGGATATCTTACTTCCTACTGTGACAGATCAATCACAGTAGGAAGTTGCATACAAATATAATTTACTGTAGGTAATTTGATTCGATATATTGATTAATCATTTTTATATTTGACCTTATAAATTAACCGACCTGTGGCGTTAGCTGACTAATTTTGCTGTCTACGGAACCCTTATTTTAAAGCAATACGTAGATCTATAATAGCATTAGGTCGCATAACCTAACCGATTTAATTAAATCGGTTTTAAACTCGGTTTGGCCATCTCTAATAAAACTTTCGTTTGAACCAATTAGACAGGTAATAACTTCATTTCCTTCTTTCTGGTTCTTATAGCCCAGGGTTTCCTTTTTTAAGTGCCAGCAGTACATCATCTTGCACATAAACTTGCACTAAGCATGTATACCACCTAGTTTGTGAAACAATAAATACATTATTATTTCCCTTTAAATATTTTATTCTAAGCGTCGCACCTGTTTTTTATAAACTCCAACTATCTCTAAGTGTAACTTGTTGACTCAGTCAATATTAATAAATTTTAAAACGTTTATAAAAGATTATTATCGATAAAAATTGTGTACCGAAATCGACCTAGATCGATACGTCAAGTGTACAGAGTTTATTTATATAGTAGACGTAAAACTTCTTAACAGATAAGACAACGAGTGTTATCTAAATAAGTTACGTAGGTACCTACTGTTAAGGAAAGTTATGATAAGTGTGTTGAATAATAAAAATAACTAGAATAATAAAGGCTGCTCTTAGTAAGTCTCCATTGGTACCATCCATGTGTCAAAAAGAATAATCTTCATCATGTGTTAAAAAAATCAAGTGTTAAAACGAAACCTTATTCGTCACATCATTTCTGCCAAAGGGTAGGTAGGTATGTCATGTGTGGCCTATGCTTATCATGGAGCCAAAAAGGTTACGTTAGGTTAGCTTAAATTTTAGCCAACGATAAAGCACCAGCCGAAAACCTACTTAGGTACATTTACGTACTGTAGGTTTTCAGCTGGTGCGAATAAATTAACAAACAGGAGACTGCAGTTTATCATTGACTACATCCTGTATCTGGGTGTTTCCATGAAAATCTGTCTACTTTTGGTAATTTTTTCTCAACACTATATTTTGAATTCTATTGGATTCTTTAGTAGTGTATTATTATAGGTAATGTAATTGTTATATCATACTTCAACGGGCCAGTTAATGTATGAATTAATTTATAAGAAATTTTAAAGTTTGTGAATTTGGCATTTAGGGACTGACATGTATGGCTAGGGACTGATGAACAATATGATATGGTTATAACCAGAGATCGGAATAGGTAGACTATATTTACCTAATGTTCGTGGAAGTAAGTTACATTCAGTTGATACCTCCTCTAAACTCCCTGAATCATATTCATAGGCCATTAGTATTACATAATAGTATAAATCGGAAACCATTTGTGAAAATATAAATTAAATGGTTTCCGAGATATGTACTCATGCCAAAATATAAAATTCAGGTTCAAGGACATGGCAAGGGACTGACATTTGGGGTGGGAAAGTATTTCCAAAGCGAAATACTTTATTATTCTGAAAATAAAACTTAGATAGTAATTATATACCTACGATAATTATATCAAGTGAAAAGTACTGCGGTCACAGTTTTTTGTGTTTTTGTGGAAACACCCATCTAAGTAGCGATAGGCCCATTCTTGCGCGTGCGTCATTTTATTGATGTTCATTATCATCACAAAACGCAGTTTGCATCCAGTATCTTATCTCCAACACATACCTAGTTTTCACAATTATCTCGCCTCCTACGTAATTTTTATGAAGCGCACGTATCATCGATTTTACCTACGCTTTTAATACCGATATAAAGCGTTAACACAATAGATAAAAGGAAATCTTTAGAGTATGTGCTACGTGCTAGTCCGCATGTTAGCGGTGGCCGTATCAAGAACATTACTCGAAACATAAGCACATAAGTGAGTGGGTTCGAAGGAACAATGGCTGCTCTGAGGGTTGTGTTGTGTTGCCAGCGCAAACAAGAAAGCTACTGTTTCTCAGAATAGGTACGCGCAACCATTGAACCCGCTAGTGATGGGAGGCTTAGCCGCGAGTTGACATAAGCAGGATTTATTGGTTCTTGCGTTTAGAAACGCCGCTAACTCATTCGGTTGGAAATTAAATAAGCTCTTTCCTGTTTAGAATAGCTGCGTAGGAGCTTATAATAATAAAGAGAAGGTATTTTCTAAGTCATTAGGAATGTTTAAAGTAGTAAGGAAAATATTTGACGTTTATGAGTGTTTTTACGATTATTCTTAAATCAATAAGTCGTATCTAGAACTACCTCCTAGTTCAAATCACAGCCTGAATATTCCTTTGTTTCCATCCTCTATAACCCGTCTGGTATAATCAGAACAGGCACTTGAGTCCAGCCTGACGTTTTAATGAAGTACTCGACTAAAAATAAAAGCAGGTCCCATCACTACCCACCATATCAGTACTTGTGAGTGGAAATCACGCACGCCACGCACAGGCAATAAAAAAATATAATTATGTAAGGCAAAGGACCATACTTATACAGCCTTAACTGGTATTTGCTGGCGGAAATTAGTTATGGCACGATTTTAAAACGGACCTTTTTGAGGCCTTTGTAATTGAATCGGTTTTAAATACATTACTTTGTTACTTACGGAGAAGCACAAGAACAAACATTTGAGTTGTATTTTAACTTGGTTGTAATTGTCTTATTGTTCTTCATTCACAAACCGATCTCTTTTGTTTGAGAAACTTATATAAATTGTCAGAATCGATAGTCAATTTAGTCACGCCAAAAACACATGGGAGCTGTCCCATGTGTTTTTGGCGTGTGTTTGAGGCAGTCACTGAGGAAAAATATGTTTCGGCATAACCCGTGCCGCCATATTGTGAAGAACAACATAGCTAAAATCTAAAACATCATAAGTCACAAGCCGAAGCGTTTGTGTATTGCATTTGCATCTGTCACTCAAAATTCTGAAGAACAATTCGCTAAAATCAATCAGTGGTTGCCTTAACAAGCAGGTAACTTCTCTTAAATGTCTTAAGACACAAGCAGAAGTGACCATTGCACCTTAGTACTCACACAAATAAACTTTTGATGTGATTATATATTATGAATGATTTATACTATGAATCAAGTCGAACAAAGACATCGTAATAGAATTTAGCAAAGAAATTAAGAATTTAACTGTCGAAGGCAGTTAAATCTGTTGGTTTATGCATAATAGTATCTCTTAATAGTATTTCCAAGACCCTTCAAGGAAGGTCAGTATTGTTTTAACTGGTTTCGAGATCATTAGCAAACGCTCCAACCTGTTCCATCATCAGATAATGTTATGGAATTTCTGGTTTTACGCAGTGGCGTTTGACCTCTATGACCCATAAACAAACCTGGTTTTCGCACTATGATGTTATCAGCATAGAACAAACAGGTGGATGATGCGTTTATCATTTTCATCTAAGCAACAATCATTTTCATTTTCTTACTGTCATTTTTAGGGTCAGAAATGAAAGCGGAAGGTTAAGACCCGTGAATCTATGATCAATAAATTAGCCTTAGAAGAGAGCAAAAGTGCTAGTTTTCTGAAGTCACTCCAATGTCTCGCCGATGGCGATGGTGGCGCGTGTATCGGATCATTCAGTTCCCTTCCAAATGGTTGAGCTGAATGGTGCTGATGCACGCAACAGCGCCATCAGTGGAGACTGGTCATCTCTTAGCTGCCGGGCTTATTTTTATATAAGTACGCAAAATAATGAATTTATGAGGCAAAATGTTGCTACTTTGGGTTCAATTATTTCAATTTTCGTAGGGATCTCTATTTTTCACGGAAATAAAATATTGTCTATGTTTTAAGTTAATACATTTTTCGATTTCCACTCAGAAATTACATATGTAAAAAGGATAGATTACCATAAACGCATGACAAGGCAGGCCAATAACCTGTGTTAAAGAAGGCATAGAACGAACTACGGAAGAAAGAGTATTCTATATGATGGGGCCCAACACTACAACGAATTACCTAAAGGCACATTACATTTTGGTTACATTTTTTTTAAATTATAAAGTCACTATTTAAAGGATTTTCCATTAATAAAGAGCCTGATACAGGTGAAGTTATTTTTTTTATATATCTTATTAAACAATTAGTCATATATGAATATAATACACGTATGTACGTACATTATTATAATATATCGTATAAAAACCCAACACACCTAACAAACAAACATACAAATATAAAACACAACAACAATAAATATACATTATAAACAAAATATATACATTATATCTAACAAATAATAACTTAAATATTTTAATATACGTATTTGACACTACCTAATAACTGCCATATATATAATATATTAATAAATAAATAAACCATTGCCCATTGTACACTTATTTTATGTTTGATTGTGCTGTTCTTATTATGAGGTGTACAATAAAGTATAAATAATAAATAAATAAAAAATAATAAACTCAAGGAATCATAACAAATCAATTCTATGTATAACTACATCATCATGACATAACAATAATAAGTTAATAATATGAGTTTACGAACACAAAAATAACAACCATTTAAGAACCTACTTTAAACGCAGTATACTTAATAAACATGTATTGTATCCCTCTGTTCTTGCACACCTACCTGCAGTGGCGATGCATACGACGTCGTGTACTTAGTTTTGTGTGAATGTCACCGGAAAATTGCAGACTCCGTAAGATTGTAATACATCTTTATTAGATTGCAATTTCTCGATATATTATGAAAAAAAACGTTTTGTATACAATAAATCCCATCCAAATTCAATATATCCGTGTCTTATTATGAAAAAATAGTTTACAATTTCACGCGATATTTTACAATCTTACGGCACATGCTATTTTCCGGTGACATGAACATTTTTTCTACAACTACCCTTTTACTAAAACTGTTACAAAATTCTAATGTAATTTTGTCATATTACCTACTAACGTGCTACGCCAATTGGCCTAATATATTTTTAAGTTTTATATAAATATTGTATTTTCTCTGTAAGTGATTGTGTAAATCTTTTGAGAAATTAATGTCTAAACCGTAATGTAGCTTTCTAATGGCATTTTTTTTTTAAATAGGTTAAGTAGTTTTTGAGTCAAACTGTAACAAACAAACAAAAAAAAACAAATAAATCTTTCCTATTTATAATATTATTAATATAGTTTAGAATAAATGGTTTAAAAGAGTCCATGGAGTTTCTTGCACATTCTTCTCCATACAGATCTACGCATTGGAACGTTCAAATAGCTTCATGTTTTTGACTGACGGACTGACTTAAAATTATTATAACCTTTTACAATAACAACGCCTTAGTTTACATCCTCAAGGAATGGCAAGAAGAAGAAGACCGAAAGAAATTGAAGGAACGCGAGGAGTCCTTTGCGCAGGAGTGGGATAGTTCCAGCTAATAACTAACGCCTTTTTTCATGGGCAAGGCAAAAACTACAGAGGCCCACCTGCCGGTCTAGTGATCACGAAGTGAGCTGTCATTCCATCTTGATAACATGGATTGACAGCTCACTTCGTGGTCATTTCACCCAAGCGGCCAAGCCTTCACTTCGACATGTTAAGAGAATCGACTGGTTGGTACGATGCATGCATACTCCTTTTACTTTACGCACGCACGTCAAAAAAGATTTTTTTCTTTTTTGTAACATTTCTCTGGAAATCCTTCTCTCTTGTGCACAATAACAAAATCCGCGTCATGCCTTTCCATACAAAACAATAAATCACATAATACCGAGTCATCCGCTTACAATGCACACACACGTGAGTTAGAGAGTTTCCACACAAGTATGCACAAAACTGGCGTGATTATGATTCGTAATTACCTAACGGTGACAAACTAAACAAAGGTGGGTTAGCTTTTACTATCATAGTTACTACTGGTGTTCATTTTATACATTTACGTATATATTTTCACATTTAACATGTGCTAACAAACGATGGAAAATTATTACTCATTTATAGCTGAACATAATTTCTAGAGGACTTGCATTTTTATTTTCATGTATGGGCTCTTGTTTGACCACAATCTCACCTGATTGAAGGAGATGATGTGGCCGACGATGGAGCACGCTTGCCTAGAAGTAATCTATTCACTCTTGACTTAAAGACCCCCCAGGTCGTAGCTATCTGGTAACAGACTCCGACAGGGAAGTACACTCCTTAGCTGAGTTACAAAATGTCCGGATTCTAGACTTTTACCTGGAAAACTGACGAATGTCTATAATAATAATATTTTTTATTTAATAAATTAAATATGAATTCATTGACAGAACAAGGCGTAAAGAATGAATGAACCGATTGTAAAATAAAATGTTCCAAAAAACATTTTACATTTGATTAGAGCTACTGGCCTTGCTTGTTATTTTGGGTCCAAACCCAAAAAAGGTGTACAATAAAAAGGTCGAACCGTAAGATTGGATAATATCACATATCACCGATTATAAGCTAACGGAGGAGCGAGGGACTTCACTCTTGTTTCATCTGATAGTTAAAATACAGTCGCAACTGGTTTGACTGGTCGCAGACCTAACAATAATGTTGGGTGAAACTTGGAGTGGGGCTAGGATTATCGAGATGCGAAGCGATTATTTTTGTGTTCGATTCGATCCCTAGTGCGTCAAACATACTTTTACATTACTCCTGTATTCCCAGGAGAGGAAACCAGGTCTGTAATGAGGAACTTCGTCAGTGTTTTGACAGTTATTTAAATAAGTTAAAAGTAATATGGGGCAAGTCTAATTTGTAAGTTCATAATTTGTCAGTTTTGTGACACTACATTCTTTATCTTTTCCTTCGTTTAACTGGTCATTTATCAAGCTGTTATAGTAGATTACTTTAAAATCTTATCTCAAAGCCAGGACCTCAGAATTAGCGTCCACCTACTTTACCAACAAGGCCACTAGAGCGTAAAAACTTAGTTATTCAACCGACGACCACCCGACATTATCCCTGAATTCTAATCTCTTATCAGCGCGTCTTACTGGCCTCTGACACTCACTAACAGAACTACAGACTATCTTTAATTAGAAATACCCACATCACTTTTTCAAACTAACGGTTCGATGGTTTCCATCATCCATCCTACACGGGTCCACACAATGGCTTCAGAGTTAATTGATTACAATCAAAGCATGGTATCAATATGTTTGGCCCACATTGTATTGCGACACGGCGGTAATGAATCAGCGTCATTGAGCAGACAATTTGCATTTATTGGTGGTTCTATCTCCGTAAATTAATGCTTCGTTACGTTTTCGGGCACACTTCGTTTGCGTGATCGTGTTTTAAACATGTCAAGGAGAGTCATTTCTTTTGCTTGTTTTATGCCTACAGCCTGAAGTGTAATGAAATGAAGATCTGAGGGCCAGATTCTGTTCTAAGTGTATAAAGAAACCTGTTGTATATAGAAAGATTCGCGTTCGCTTCCCAGTCGTAACCAGTCCAAATGTAGGGAAGCTAAAGGTGTTTTTGACGGAATACGGCTGCGATGCGAATATTTCTTAAAAATACGGGAATTTTCCCTTAGAACTCTCAGTACCCACCAGTTTCTCGCTGAAACATCGGTATACCTCTAGAATCTCATTCTATAGAGCAGGTTTTCTACAGATTTTTAGTGTCTATGCGACTGCATAGGATATCTTTGTTCCTTAGTTCCATGTGCATCAGGTTTGCCGAAGGTAGGTTGCGATTGGAAGGCGTTCAAAGCCGTGTGGGCTCGATGACGAATACCTTTCAATTCTCGTGGGTTTCAAGAGATATAGCTGCAGCTTTCACTGCCAGGATTTAAGGCTTACGACAAGAAACACTCACTGGTGCCCTACTATAACGTGCTAATGCCATCCAATTCCAACGATGTAAAAGAGCTTCATCTCTCTCTTGGAGCGGAATCTCTATCGTTTTAAGACTTCGTAGGGCCCCTGAGCCCAGTGCGGACAACTTGTGTCTCATTTAATAAGATTTCACGTAATGTTGAAACTAGTATGCCCTGCCCTTACAGTTCATGCACATTTTCAGGGTGATGGTGAGCCTTCGTAATTTCGATATGTCGTGTATTGTATTTTTCGTGAAATGATATTCTGAAGTTTTGTTGATCTGTTAGTTGCCAACACCAGTGGGTTTCAGAACCTTTGGCAAATACAAACATACCCGATCATAGGTAAAATTGACCTATGATCGAGTACATTTAATGTACTCACGCCTTTTCTCGTAGGGATAGGCAGACACTACAGAACGCCACCTACTACGGTCATTACATATCTACTCCTTTTACTTCGTTTGCGTTCCACATCTGGTCAGTGGGTCAAGCAGACCGGTAGTTATGATCTAAGCCGTCTTTTTAATATGACAAATAGGTTCTGCACAGTTTTTGGCAGAGTTTAGTTTTAAATCTCTTGAGGTCTCTGCTCTTGAAGACGAGTCAGCCAATACGTCTTTCCGATTCTTAGATACCTTTCTACCGACACCTGCCTCCACCGACTAATTTTGACAGGAAACGAATCCCATAAATAGGTTTTTGCTCATCAAGTTTCGAAGTAGTCTATTGACCCAGAACTTGACAGGTCGCTAAAGTATTGCCTGAGGTAATCTTTTAGGCTGTATTTATGATTAAAGCGGTAAATTTTATTGATCAGGTAGGTACCTACCTTCCCTGGAAGGTGTGGCTCAAAATCTTACGTTAGAAATGTAATCAATTTTTTTTATATTTTATTGCCAACATAGGTACCTACCTAATTACCGGGTAGGTAGGTAAGTAGCCGGCAACCACCTAGACATCTGATAATAATAAAGTTACCTACTAGCAGGATAATCAAAAGATTTTTATGGCTTCATTAAAATTGCCCCACTGGTTCAGTAGTCGTAAGCGCGATTGCTGAACGCGGGGTCTTGGATTCGAGTTTCGGGTCAGGCAGATTTTCAGTATCTGGATTTAGGACATTTTCTACTGATGGGAATAACATAACTGACTACATAGATGTGTTTGTGGATGTATTTTCTTAGAGTTCCTTATGTCTGAATGAAAAACAGAACCCTTATTAAATAGGATCCCTCGTGTGTCCGTATCTCCGTTTGTCACACACGCCCTATTTTTTACGACTCTGCCTACCCTTTCGGAAAAAAACCTAGGTAGGTACCTACGGGCGTAATGTTACATTATGCAAAGCAAAATTAAAATGTTTAATATTCCTAACACAGCATTCCAGGTAAATAGGTACCCAGATAGGAAACCGCACTATCATGATTTCAAGTAAGTAGATAAGTAGCTTGACTAATGGTAGGTTTGTAATTACATACGATCAGCCTTAATAACCTTGCGTCTTCTTGTATGAAAATTAATAATTTCATGCACAGGTAAATACTATACTAACGAATATTAATGAGTTAATTGAATAATTGCACAGTACCGCTAATTGGTAGGTAGGTATTTATAATTTAAATAAGTAGGTGGTCGGGTTACTTAAACAGGTGTACCAATAGAGTAAAATATTTCACCTGCAGCTTTATTGACGCAAGTTATACAGCTAGCCTAGGGACAACTATTATCAACTACAGGTTTGGCAATCACAAAACAACAAAGTTTGCGTAGGCTAAATCCCATAAACGAAACTTCTTGCACGTAGTAGGCATAATACCGCGAATTTCGCAACCCCACACCGCCTTTGCGCGGGGAAAGCGCGTTCTTAAAAAAAAAACCTCAAAAGACTTGCTCAACTTTCTTCGCAACGTAGGTACAAGCATAAATAAAAAAGCGCATCACGGCATCACCAAAACTGACTCGACGACCGAAAAAATAAAGTTGTAAGTTACGAAACAAGAAGTAAAACTTTTTTCTTACCATAAATGTTATGTAGGTGAGGTCGTAACAATATTCACGTTCCAATATAAGCGAACGAAACCCATTCTCGTCCAAGCTTTCCAGTTTAGAACATTGTTTAATTCATCACTTTTTGTTCGAACGCACAGTGTAACTTGTCCCGATCACTGTTTATTATTATTTGTTGACACAAAACGAGGTTATTGCCGTTTGCTCTAACATCTGGACCTCAGTCGACAGATTTCACTAGACGCAGTAACTAACAAGTTTTCGTTTAGGATCTGATGGAACTGAAGAGGAGAAACGAGTAAGATCACAGTTAATAACAAGGATTAAAACACTAGCAGGTAAACGGTGGGCATAGAAGCAAGTGGTCGTCTGTACGAACGAAAAAAAAAACAAAAGTTTACAACACCGCCGCACACAACTTCCACGTTCGGCGCCGCGTCACAGTGTGAGTGAATGGAGATACAAACAATATGCAACGCACGCGTGCGCGCGTTCTGTCTCAGGTAAGTATTGCCAGTTCTGAATGGTAATCTACTGACAAAGTTATATTTATTTATTTATTACAAGGCTTCTCAACGATGAGTACACCAAAACTTTAAAATTTGTACATTGCAAACTCAAAACTAAGTGCCTCATCACTTACAGAGCAGCACAACATGCACTAAATTATGCGCTAATAATAACATAATTAATTAAAATGATTAAAATATTGATTGAAAAATTAACAATAACATAACACAGATTAAATTAAAGTAGATGTTTTTTTATTAAATTTGAATACAATAAATTAAATTAGATTATGGTTACAATAAATCAATGATAAGGTAAATAATTGATATTAGATTAGACATAACAATAATACACATTAATTAGCAAGCGCGGCTTTTTTTAAAGCTGGTACCGATGAGTTAAATAGGTCAATGTCCACTTCGTGCTCTTTGTATGCAGCGTACATTCTAGATAGTGGACAGTATTGCTTCAAGTTGATATGACATCTTGACATGCAGAAAAGGATGAGAACTCCTATTAGAACTTCTTGGCAGATTACGTGGCACATTGAAAAAGACCCTACTGAGCAGATTAGGACAGCTGTTCAGAGAGCCCGTTACTAGCTTCTGAAGGAAAACTAAATCCAGCATATTCCTGCGTTTCTCCAGCGATACCATCTTAAAATACTTTAGTTGCTCTTGGTACGAGTTAAGCTTATTAACCATATTATTGGAATAGGTAAGATGCCATAAAAACCGTTTTTGCAGCCGTTCAATGCGCTTGATGTGGACCTTATACTGAGGTGACCAAACCACACTGCAATACTCGAGATGACTACTAACTAGCGAGTTGTACATAATTATTTTAGTGTTGGGTTTTTTGAAGTTTTTACACTCTCTGATAACAAAGCCAAGCAACTTTGATGTTTTTAATATAACTTTATTAATATGTTCTACAAAAATAAACTTTTTATCGAACTGAACGCCTAGGTCTTTATAAATGGTCAACCTTTCATCAAACGCAGTATGTAGTGTTTTTCTTCTGTTCTGTGTTCCTACTGCAGTTTTAATGCAGTGGGCCCGCTAGAGCCAGAGCCTTCAAGGGGTGCGGAATTTGTTAGAAAGAGTCACCGCGGCCCTGGAACGCAAAGGGCTTCAGAAGGAACACGGATGGAGGCCACCCAGAGCGGAAGAAGTCATTTGATGATTTCCCAACCTTAAAAAAAGGCACTGCAGTAGGATCACAAATCTTTTACTTTTTTTAGGAAGGAGTTCAACTCGTCTCACTATTTCCTTCACAATAGGGATGATTGCTGAGTAAAAAAAATATGATTCTATGTAGCCCGTCAGTTAGATTATCGTTTTTTTTAATTATTTTATACCACGTACCAATAAAATTGACGAAGATGAGTGGGGGCTTGTGGCGTCACATTTGCGTAACACACTGTATCGTCTTAATTTTTTGTTTACCTCAAATAAGAAAAATACGTGTCCTATATTTTTGGAAATTTATCTGACGGACTGATGACTTTTTTTAGTCATTTATCACTATATATCATATATATAATGTAATTTAATAATATATAATGAGATTAAATAATTTTATCACTAAACAAAAGAATAAGTCTTTCAACCAAAAACCAGCACCAACACTAATAGGAACATTTCTAAATAATATGCAAATAAATAATATGTATTCTATTATATTCACTTCACCCCACATCATGGGCAAAATCTCATTACCCGGCAACACTACAAACCAGAGCGTACGAAGCAGCACACATAGAACGGCAGGCGCTGATTGGCCAAGAAGTTGTCGAACGCTTGCCTCCGCCCGCGCACCAACGTCCTTGCGAGCACGGGCCACCGACCGCGCTGCTTGCTTCGAGCTATGCTTACTTGAAACTTAGCAGGTAGATACAACCTTATACTTAAATTATTCCTTATTCCACTGAGCTTTACCACAATAGAAAGCCTTATAATTTAATTAATTATTATAGTTAAGCTGATTCTTAATTCAAATTTTCTATAGAGATTTTGAATTTAGAATCAGCTACTTAATCACTATCTACCAAATCGTGGGGTTGTTTTTTATATGTGGCTGTCTATGGATAATTTGACAATGTGTGTCTCTGTGTATTTTAGCCAAGTTTTGGTACTTATTTGCGCTACTTTATAAATTAGCGAGAGGAGTTAAGAAATAAATTATTGTAAACATATGTTCATGAATATTTATTATGTACGAGAACAAGACATTTATCGTAAAAGTTCTGGGAAATAAGCTTCGGCTCATAGCTCGGAGCTCCGTGGATAGTACCTGCTTTTAACCACTTTTAAAACCAAAACATCTTTTTATCTCGTATTAGTGTTTATTTAAACATACGCTTGCCTGGGTAAGCTAGGGGGTTACCTACCTATATATCGGTCACCTATATTTCGCCAGTTTTGTCATACAGGGGACGAGCTTGTCGCCATTTACCGGGCACAAACGCAGACCAGGCCGCTACTAAAAAAATCTAGATGAAGAAACTCAACAACGCTTGCCCGATACCCGATCTAGGAATCGAATCCAGGACGTCATACTCAACAATAGCTCTTACGACCACTATACAAAAGGAAGTTGCCATAATTATTTAAAGCAATTTACCGTTTGTTACATAAAATATGTATCGATGTAGGTAAGATTTTATTTTAAAATGGTATTTTCAAGAATTCTTTAGAGCCTATGTGGGTGGCAAGTAGACACTCGCAAGTCATATAGGGTCACTTAAAAACTTATTTAGGGACCATATTACCGAGCTTAAATACCGTAAATATGTAAATCGACATTACATTGGGCTCAAGTATACGGCCCTTATTTGATATGTTAATATAACATTATTTTGTACATACGTAGGTCGGAGTAACCTTATAAGAATATTTTTATCAACATTTTAAAAATAAATATTATGAACATAATCGTTAAGTCAAATGAGATGTCGACAAGTTTTTTAAAATAAACGTCTGGCGTTAAAAAAAACTTGTTGAATAAATATTTAATTTTTGAGTCATCAGCACAACACAAGTTGTGGTGCCTTCCTACTAGGTAAGTAACTGTTTACTACACAAGATGTCCAATACTGAACATTGGACTTGTCTTCCCTAATTTCCGTTTTCCCACCTTCAACGGTATGATATCCTCGAAGCCTGAAGGATACTTTTTTATTAGTAACCCTTGTCCCTTGCCCGGAACCAAAATACTTAACTGCATTGGAAGTCTTCCCTTATGGCTTCCACTTCAGATATTTTTGGAGATCCGTACCTCAGTCGGCAAAATCAGAACCCTTATGGGCTCACTTTGTTGTCCGTCTGTTAAAACCCTTTTTCTCAGAAACGCGTGGAGGAATCAAGCTGAAATAAATATCAAATACCCTGAGCAGTAAAAAAATCAAACTTCTAAGTCAACGAAATTTAAAGATAAGGCCGTTTATGCTCCGCTAATGGCACATGTTTTGACGCTAGCAAGGCAATCAAAACCTGTTGGGTACTTACTTCCCGTTGACCTAGAGTCTGAAAGTCAGTCAGTCAAGTCAGGAAAGAAGATTATACAAATACAGGAAAATGTCTGAAAATTGGGAATTGAAGACTTGAAAGTTGAAGAATTGACCGTAACGTATTACTTACTTACATTGTTGTAGCTATGGGAGAACATTTTATCAACAACAAAGTTAAGTTTGTCCTTCAATCATTTTCAATTTACTTCGGCGAAAATCATTTTTATACAGGGTGTTGACGCGAGGAAAGTTTTTCTTTTTAAATTGTCATAATTTATTGATGGGCTCGCGTTTGACCAATATCTCACCTGACGACGGAGCACGCTTGTTTCGAAGAAACCTATTCACTCTTGACATAAAGACCCCCGGGTTGTTGCTATTAGAAAACACAGTTGATTGCAAAAATAATCGCAAAATCACACACAAAACACCAATCCACCATAGCTTCTAGCAACCAGTCCAGAATCGGATAGTTACTCAATCAGTTATTTCGAATGCAGGCTGACAGTAAATTATAACATGCGGACCGGAAATAGTTTCAGCTAAGAGAAACTTGAAAATATTTTGCACCTCACCCAGTGGCGGATTTACAGATTTGCCACTAGGATTTTCAAATTTAACGACCTCTAAGATTCGATACCCTAGTTCAGCTCTTGACTTTATCCTATGTCCCATAGCGGGGCAGAGGGCGTCCACAGTAGTTAGCCATCGCAAGTGGTCTTGAGCTTCACGCTTCACCTCGCTCCACGTCTATCCGATGCTCGTCGCTTCTGCTAACACTCTACGTCGCCAAGTTTGACGGAGACGGCCAAGCTTCCTCTTCCTTTGAGGATTCCAGTCCATGGCCTGTTTGGGAATGAGATCGGAATTCCTTTCGGAGCGGTGGTTGAAGTGGCAACACTGCCCAAGTGACATGTAAAATTTTTGTTCCATATTTTAAAATTAGATTTAATTAGTATTTAAGTGAGTTTAAGGTGTAATTGTTTTTGTAAATCTAATATAACTGCATAAATACACAGGATTATTGTTTTCTTGTAAAAATATCAAGATAAACACATTTTTTGGTACCGGCTGTCACCGGTAACCTAAAACCGCCAGCTGTCGTTTGAATTACGGAGTTAAACGGGGAAGTATTGTTTACTTTTATTTTATAATAGCACACATTCGTCACTTTATCTCAGTAGCACGTCCTTGCAAAGTTTTCTTAAGTTTTCTTTGCAGATTTAGGACTCTGCGTGGAGACAATATCGGTTTGTTTACATCGTAGAAAACGTCAAGATTCCTTATTTCTGTTATTTTAGTCCGATATTGTTCAATTATATACAACATCAATAACGCCTAAGATCGTTATTTTGCATAGTTATTGTTAAACTATTTAAATCTTAAATGTATATTTAATCTAGGCATCCTACCCACATTAAGAAAAGCATTTTTTATTTATTTAAAGGCAATCAAAAGCGAGGAAATCAAATAAACAATAGCTTTTAAAGCCAATTCAAGCAGCCTGCCTCAGTTTTCCACTTAACTGCACTAATTTTTCCCAACTTTATTATTCCTTTCATTACCACTTTCCTTTATTTTGTCTTTCCTTTAGATTCTCACAGTGTCTTTTACTCTAATTTCAGTACCTAAATCTGAAACCATGCCTGTGATGACCCGCAAGGCTACTGCTCAGGATATGGAGCTTAAACTGAGAACGGCTCTCCAGGAACTAAAAGCCTCAAATGACCAAATTCAAGAAATGTTACAGGAGAGAGAGGAAAGTGAGGTGGAAGTAAGGAAAATGGTCCACAAAAACACTTGCCTTAAACGGGAGCTAGTTGATCTCAGCCAACAGTACCAAGATGCTGTTGAAGAACGCGACCAACTGCGGGCAGTCACGGATGGTTTCAACAACTGTAGTAACCTATATGAGGAGGCTTTACGTAAGGTTAGGGACCTAGAGGATGAAATAGTTCATGCTAACGGTTGTATTATCAAATTGCAAAATGAAAAACAAAGTACTCAGGTTAAGGAAACTAACCACTTATTTAACGAATTACTTAGTTCTAATAATAATTGTAATCCTCATTCCTTAGTCACAATTGACCTAACTGAAGATTCCTTATTGAAACAGAACTGTAGTTATAAGGCTAGTCATAATAAATTAAAAAAATATGCAAAACTAAATAGAATTATCAAAAAATGTTATCAATACAAAAAGCAACAAAAACACTTTTCCAAAAATATTCAACTCCGGAAAGAACGTGTTGACCTGATTAGTAAATTAAATAATTATCAAATTAAACTAGAAGACAGCATAAAAATATATGAAATTGATACAGAGCACTTACAGTCTGAAATAAAGGTACTTGATGCTTCATTGAACAAACTTAATAGTAAATATGTACAATCTCAGAACCAAATAAAAGAACACATTCTTGCTGCTAATGAGTTGGTCATGTGTCAGTGTACTTGCCAGACAGTATCAAACCTTGATGCTGTCCAGCCTGAGGCAACGGAGGTACCGTCCCAGACAGAGAATTTGTCTCAAGAATGTGTCACTAAACAAGTTAATATTGATTTTGGACAGGATTTATCTCAAGTTGAGCAGCCTGAGATTTGTGGTATTTCATCTGTGAAAAGTGGTCATTCAGTTATGTTCTCAGACAGTATAGGAAGAGGTTTAGGTAAATTAGTTGGTAACAACCTAAGTTATTCTACACAAAATTATTGTATGCCAGGTTCGACTTACAAGCATATTATGGCATTATTAACAAACAATAATAATTATAATTCTAATACCAACATTACTGTATTTATAGGTAATAGTTTAAAAGTAAAACAAGCAGATATTACAGACTATATAACTGAGATGCTAAAGTTAAATTGTAATAAAATAATATTGTGTGCTTTTCCATATTTTGAACAATTGTCAATTAGACAAAATAATTATATTCATAGGTTAAATAAACACATGCACTTCCTAGTAAGTCATTATAGTGACAAGTTTATGTTTTTTGACACAAATATTTTTGTGGATCATTTAAAATCGACCAGGGATACTGTGTATCTGCCAATTAGTTTTAGACACACAATAGCTAGGCTATTAGCTTATTATATTAACTCAGACATAAGTAGTATGTCGAAGTCTTGTGTAATTAAATCCACAATGTTTAGTAATATTACTAAGAATCAGGTGGTGAGCCAAAATAACTGTAGCACTATAGCTATAAATTCTTTTAAAAATTGTACGAAGGAGGTTCCATGTATCACTATGGAAAAATTATTTGTTAACGTGGAGGCCACATGTAGTTCCATCTCACTGCCAAGTGATGATGTTGAAGTCTTAGGGCAAACTCCTGATATTAATTTAAACTAGTTTATAAGACAACAGAAGTTACCAATAACAGATTAGTTATACCTACAGACATTAAGGTATCTTCTTGCTCTCAGTTAGATACATATCAAAAAGGGGGTCAGCAGCATACATTGAAATTATTTCATCAAAATATTCAAGGTATCTCTTCCAAAATATTAGAAATAGAAATGTTTTTAGAGAAAACAATGTTTGACATTGTATGTTTTAGTGAACATTGGTTGAAAGATTACCAGATGCAAATTAGTTATGAAAATTATAGTGTAGGCAGTTGCTTTAACCGCAAATCTATGTTGCGCGGTGGTTCCCTCATCTTAGTGAAAAAATGCTTAAAATTTAAGCAACGTAATGACATTGTCAGCTTGTCAGTGGAACATTGTATTGAACTGTCCTGTGTTGAGCTGGATAAGCATGTTATAGTGTGCGTGTACAGACCCCCAAACCCTCAAAACTTTACTTTATTTGAGTCAACTNAACTGGAAGATTATATCCTTGATAAAAATGCTTGGCTAAATGCCGGTCCTGCTCCACAGCCTCAGCCGCTTGGTTCCACTAGTTAGGTTTTATATTTGGAAGAGATGCTCACCCTCTTTTATGTCTAATAATAATACTATTCCGCATAATCTTATATTATGTTTGGAATAAACTTTTCTTTTTCTGTATTTTCAGATTGATATTCATAGTTTTATATAATTTAGAAGCAATTTTTATTTCAAGTTCTGTAAATGTGAGAACCCTGGACCATTATGTTAATAGATAGTTTCCTTGTTTGACATGAAATAGCAGGGGCAGTTGAGGGTGTGTCATGCTCACTCCAATGTCTCGCTGATGGTGGCGCGTGTATCGGATCATTCAGTTCCCTTCAAAATGGTTGAGCTGAATGGTGCTGATGCACGCGTCATGTTCGTGAACGGGCGCCGTCAGTGGAGACTGGTCATCCCTTGGTTGCCACTGCCTCATTTTAATATTTCATACTATAAATTGTTTTTTTTCTTTCTTTACATTGTTCTCATATATAGAAGCAACAAGGTTTATGTAACCAGGATTTTTGTAAACATAAAATGATTTAAAAGAGTGTCCGTGGAGTTTCTTGCACGTTCTTCTCCATAGAGATCTACGCTTGCGAACGTGCAAATAGCTTCATGTTTTTGACGGACTGACTTTGACAATTCAAAAGTACCTGATAATGGTTTATTTGAAATAAATGCTTTGACTTGACTATTCTTTGAGCGTGTGACCAATCCATCTCCACTTACGACGCTTGATCTGCCGGTTTATAACGGGCTCTCGTGGCATTTCTCCATCAGCTCCTCGTTAGAGATGGTCTCGGGCCAGTAAATTTCGAAAATGCGATGAAGACATCGGTTGACGCAGACCTGGATTTCACGTGAGATGTCCTTTGTTACCTTCCACGTTTCGCACCCGTAGAGCAGCACGGATTTTATATTGGACCCGAAGATTTTCAGTTTCACCCTTCGGATTAGTTTCCGTGATTGCCAAACAGGTCTCAGCTGCGCGAAGGTAGCTCGAGCTTTGGCGATCCGTGAAATGATGTCCTCTTCTGTTCCTCCAGTCTCCGACACGACGCTTCCGAGGAAGGTAAATTGTGAATGCGTTCCACTGCCTCTGTGCCCTGTGTACTCACCCATGTGAGCACTTTTCGAGAATAAAAAATCTAGTAACATTTTGACTACTTCTTAGTCATTACACAATCTTTGAAAATGAAATCCCTTTCATATTGATAATATTAAGATTATATAAAGATGCTGAGTGTAGAGATGATAAACATTGTTTTGCGTAGGCGATCGCACACGGATGACGACTTGCACATTATGCACCTCGTGTGTGTGTGTGTGTGCGCGTGCGATAACACTATTATTTATGTGCTACCATATGTGTATAATGATGTGAATATCATATCAATATTGTCAGACTGCCTGGAGCGTTTTATTTTGCCTTGACACGGAACTTCGTTTCATGAAATTATTAATTAAAAATAAATAACACACAGTTAGGTAATTGAAATAGGCTCCACTCAACCCACTAGGGAATTTCAAAATGGCGTAACTGGCGAAATGGCAGTGGCAATATTAGGTAGGAACACATCTAACTCTATCTATCCATTTGAGGATTGGTACAGCCGTGATGATCTTGACGTACCTATTGGCCTATTTTAACCCAGCTTAGTTTTCTTGGCTAATAAATAAATAAAGAAAGAAAATACATTTATTTAACGGCAGTCTATCAGGTACACTGGACGTGTATTTACATATGTACACACACATAAAATAAATGACAAGTAATTCATTAAAAAAACACACAGTGTGTGTTAGTTAACAAGCTAAAGGTGCTCCATTTTTTTGCTGTCAACAATATTATTCATCTCACACCCCTAAGACGCTGTTTCGTCAACTCCTGATGAATGACAAGGGTTAGTTTCAGGAAGTGGTGTCAATACTTGAACTTATCTTTCAAAGTTATTTCCATATTGATGTTTTGACGGGTCTCTAGTTCCAGTGACGGCTATATTAGATCACAAGAACTCTTAGGCTGTAGTCAGAAACATCTATTCTAAAAATAACATAACATCACGCTTATTGTATTCCCCGAAGGGTATGGCAGAGTACTATAGTAGGTACACATTTCACCAGATATCTTTGACCTGGGAAGTGAGCTTATTGCCGCAATCGGGCCCGAAGTTCGTGCTGCTACTGTGATATTCCAGATGGCAAAACCCAATTTCTCGGATTAAACCTAGTAGGTACTTCACGCTCAACAATATCGCTTACGACTACTACGAGACCAAAGAGGCAGGTCTCCTAAAGATATTTTTTATAAAAAATCTTGTCAGTTTTGGTATAGAAATTACACAAGAACTTATATAAATGTAAATCAGCCATGTGGTGTGGGCTTAATCAGATTGGATTTTGCCCATCTTCGTTAACAATCTTCACTATGTTTTAAGACACCTTGAAAACACATCTACATCCACCTACAAGTTTTACCTACGAACATTTAAATTAACTTATTACTCCCACTTTATTGAAACAAGGAGCAAAAACACATTACCCTCCTTTGCGTCGCAGTCGGATATAGAGTCGAATTTCCAGGGACATAACAGTGGAACAAAAGAAAGAAAGAGAAACAGGGTCGCAAGTCGCTACTCGCAGATAGCAAAAGAGTGTTAGAAAAATAGCGGGCCGGTATCACTTGGAGAAGACAAGGACAGCTTTAGGATAAGCCTATGCTGGAAAGCAAGACAATCTTCTAGTACCGGTGTCAGATACTTGTAAGAAATCACATCACACTAATATTATAAAGGCGAAAGTTTCTGAGTGCGTGTGTTTGTTTGTTACTTCTTCACGCGCAAACGGCTGGACCGATTTAGATAAAATTTGGTATAGAGATTGAGTCCCGGGAAAGGACATAGGATAGTTTTTATCCCGGGAGTATGTTCCCTTGGGATAATTTTCGACATTAACACGAGCGGAGCCGCGGGCGGTAGCTAGTGTTAAATAAATGCTATTACTCCCACAAGACTCATTAGTAGACAACAACGTCATATTATCAATACCTATCAGATACCGAACAAGACTGCTTGGCACCAATGTGCAACAAGGCCGCGGCCTCCTCTTTTATCAGTTAAAAACGTTATCAACCGTCACAGTCCCCTAAAAATTGGATATACAAATTACAAAACCAAGGTTCCTCTTAGCTGGAGATAAGATACGACCTGATATCAATTGGTGATGCCATACTCTGATGTAGGGTTACCAAGCGGCCGGAAGTACGGTTGTAAAATGTGGAGACGATGNACGAGCGGAGCCGCGGGCGGTAGCTAGTGTTAAATAAATGCTATTACTCCCACAAGACTCATTAGTAGACAACAACGTCATATTATCAATACCTATCAGATACCGAACAAGACTGCTTGGCACCAATGTGCAACAAGGCCGCGGCCTCCTCTTTTATCAGTTAAAAACGTTATCAACCGTCACAGTCCCCTAAAAATTGGATATACAAATTACAAAACCAAGGTTCCTCTTAGCTGGAGATAAGATACGACCTGATATCAATTGGTGATGCCATACTCTGATGTAGGGTTACCAAGCGGCCGGAAGTACGGTTGTAAAATGTGGAGACGATGATGCGAAGGTAAATGAAAATACTAGGAATACTATAATTGAAACTTAAAACAAAACACGCGACTCCAAAAGCGACAAAAAATGTTCCAAGCAAGTCACTTTTAGGGAGCGTTTCCACCAGAGGTGTGCGAGGATGCGTGGCGAGGTATGTTTATGTTAAGAACCAATAGAATCGCTGCGCTGATGCGCTTAGAAAAATGAAGCGTTTCTATTAGTTCTTATCAAACGCATCCCTCGCTAGGCATCCTCGCACATCTCTAGTGGAAACAAAGCCTTTGTGTTGAGAATTATTTGATAGTATCAAAAGATTCCTGTGAAGTGTTTTCATTGATTGTCGTGTTGTCGTCTCCACATTATAAATTTTGTGCCTAGATTTTACCGGACGCATTCGTTTCAATAAAAGAAAAGAAAATAATACATAATATGATAGTAAATAAAAAAGTCTGGCTTTGTATAGAATAATTTAATGTCATTTTTAAAAAAGGAGGAGGTTCTCAATTCGTCGGAACCTTTATTAGTTTTTTTTTATTCGAAAGTCCGCCTAAAGTGGCTGGTGTATTCAGCTTTCCAGTTCAAGATCTGACAACCCTACTCATATATTTTAGCTTCAACCTTGTCTGTGATTTAGTGCACATACTCATTTACATTTTTAGTTTGTTTGTTTATGTATAAAATGAGGTTTAAGACGTGAAGTAACTAGCTTAACTGGTTATGCGTATTACGTAAGTTAAATAGAACAATATTTGACAATTAATGGAGCCAAGACAAGTCTTTGTAGCTATGGACTACACCGATTTGGTTTTTATTTAAAGCTCAATAGCTAAAGAGCTTTTATTGGAATTCAGTCTCTACTTCTTCTATGACAAAATTACACATCTCCACCGTTTGATATTCAGCTACCGTAGCTGATGCAGTCATTAGGTCCTCACATGCACAAATCTCTGGGCTCGTGGCTGGCTAGTGAGTCTCAAATAAATAAATATGTGGATAAAACAAAACTGTGACCAAAAACATTAGTGAGAGTGGGTGGGTCATTTGCAATAGCTGCTTCACCTAAATATCACTTCAAAATATCGCCTCAAGTCAACAGCATCTTTCATAAATCATAATCCAAATAACCTTTTATTAAATTATAATATGTAATGCACATAATAAATCATTTTTAACACACATTAATTGTTTAAAATCACGCCATAGCCACCAAGGTGTCGAAATTCCCAAGTGACAGCACGAACGAACTACATAACATAACGGAATTTTATGCGCGTGGGTAGCTTGCTCCAACATGGACACAGCGACAATACGCACTTGAGAAAAGTGCGTACGAATCTTGTCTTTTTCTTTATTATTGTTTTGTAAATGCCAGTGCTCAGCTATTTAAAGTCAGGGCATTAGTGTCGCTCATAATCGTTATACCACCAACGATGTTTGATTCTGTTGTAAGAAACCATGCAATGCATTTAAGTAAACAGTACGAATAAAGTGATTCATGTCATCGCTGCAGTGTATTGACGTGTTTGTTTTGGCTGTCTTTTCCGACCATTGTGATGACCCAGTGGTATCTCAATGGGTATTGTTAACCTCAAATTGTCACCACATTCCATCTCATTGTGGAAAGGGTATATGTCTTGCTTTATATGGCATTATTGTCCATCAAAGAGTCATAAACAGCTATCCAAAGCTGAATAGTCAAAGTTAACACTGCTATATTGTCAATCTATCGGTTATAAAACCTACTATAAGAATGAGTGCCACCTACCTAGTTCTATTAACTATTTATTAATGCACCAATAGTTATTACTTATAATAATGAAAATTAAAGAATGTTGGCTTAGTTATAAACTTTCCATCTCAGAAAATTTTATGCTGGCACTACACTTGACGTGTTTGTCAAAATATTTGCGTCACTTGTGCAATACAAAATGTACGGTATTAATTTCTTGATAAGATTTATTTCATATTGCAAAAGTGACAAGAATATTTGGACAAATACGCCAAATGAAGTGCCAACTTTACACAAAAGCTTTCAGACAAAAGATATATAAGTGCCAAGTTTATTACTTTGATAGCAGTAATTACTAAGTCATTAATATTCATGGGCCTTTGCAAAAAAGAATACCTAGTGAGCCTAGCACATGCGGAATTAAATAGCTTCCTTAAGTGTGGCGTTGCAAAGAATAATGCTTTAAAATTAACATCTGTGAGTAGTATAGCAGAATGAAAAGGGACAATGTAAGAACTGATCATAATGCTTGTCACATAGCAAGCTGTTTTTGGTTCAGAAGATAAAGCATGACTGGAGTACTTAAGTTTAAGTTATTGGTACAGATGATCTACACTTTCTCTTCTTCATACACTTTATAAACCCTATAACTGATGAGAAGAATGGTGAGAAGCCGTGGTTAGCTTTCTAGTGATTTGTCGTGAAGAAGCAAAACAAAGTGAGAAATAAAAGGAATGGAACGGGAGCCTTAACCCAAGCACAAAAAAAAAACGCTTTTTACAATAGACTATTATCTATACTAATATTATAAAGCTGAAGAGTTTGTTTGTTTGTTTGTTTGTTTGTTTGAACGCGCTAATCTCTGGAATTACTGGTCCGATTTGAATGATTCTTTCAGTGTTGAGTAGTCCATTTATCGAGGAAGGCTATAGGCTATAATTTTTTTTTTCAAAATTAGGGATCCGTAATAAAATTGCTGTTTCGTAACACAAGGTGTAAAATCAAAAACCTTTTTTTGCGTGCGCTGCAAAAACTATTGACA
>NDFZ01004161.1:0-16651 GCA_002192655.3 Mamestra configurata
CGAAAGGTGCGGTTCGACAAAAAATCTCGCAAGATGAGCACGAGACGGTCTGGCACGCCGAGTAGGTAGAGCTTGTAAATTAAGCCATTGTGCCAGACTTTGTGGAATGCTTTCGCTATGTCGAAGAATAAGGCGCCCGCCATCGAACCACGCTGGAAACCAGCGCTTAAAAGCGCGCCGTCGATCCGGGCTTAGTTTTTATCGGACAGCGAGCCACCCAACGCTCGCCGTCTGCAGGCCCGCGCCTACGTTGGCCAGGAATCGCTCTGCGACTCCCGACGCCCGAGGCGTCTTCTCCTTTTGCGGCGGTTGGGGCGTGAGGTTTACCTTTCCCATACGCGGGCCCGCGTGTGGGAAACTACTAACTACTTCCCATACCTCCTCGCTCCGGACCATGGATTGAACCAGGGCCAGACGCGAGAGGTTACCGCCGCCGATCGCCTCGGCGAGGACACGGCGGTGCTTCATCTTATGCTCCACCATGTCCTTCGCGCGATCCACAATGGTGACCCCGGGCGTGTTCTCCCGCTGAATCCGAAACAGGTAGCTCCCGAAACGACCGTGTCCGGTGAATATCACCGTGTCACAATATCCTCACCTTCCACCTGCGTCAGGCGGAAGGTGAGGATATTGTGACACCTCTATAACCACTCCCCAAAGAGGGGACTTATCGCCACAAAAGTGACGTGCCCAAAGATAAGATCCTTGGATTTCTGAATCTGTATTACCTGTTTAACTGAAAACTGTCTGAGTTTTTAACGTCTTACGACGAAAGAAAATTACAGTCTTACGGCCGGTTTCAATCAAACATGACGTTTCAGCTACTATTGGTAGCTTATTTGACAGTTGGTTAAAGGTAGAAACGTTATTGAAACCGGCCGTGAACATTTATCCTACACCTGGTTCCATGAACGACTTTTTACGGTTTCGTAACTGATCGGTTTAATTTCGGGATGAACATTTTGTGGCGAACCTCGTCATATATTAAACGAAACATAAAGCTGAAAGAAAAAACGAAATTATCTGCTACAAAGTAATGATGTTGATACTTCGTTGCATAAAAATTCTTAACTAGAGCATTCCTCTAGTTAGAGGACCAGACGTTGTTTACGTTGTTTGTACAACAAATTTGTCAGCGAATAAATGATTAATTCCCGGTTTCTGATGTACTTTATCGGTCGTTTATTCGCCCGTTATTGCTATTTGTCATAACGCTATTGGTTGGTCGTGGTTAACGGACAGATATTTGCCGTATTTTAAAATAAAATAATAGCTAATCTAAAGTTTTGAAAATATGAAAGTGGAGTTGTTGGCATTTGGCGAAGAGACAAACGGTAATATAAAAAATCAATATTTTCAGCTGCATTATGAACCAGCAGGCGGCATTCGGTATACTTCAATATATAATTTTATAATTGTCAACCTGTCCCACTCCAACGCGCATGTTGTTGTGGACGAGGATGAGTCCGGCATAATACCCCACAGTATTCTGTACATATCTACTCGTCCATAGCATTCAGTTACCTTGAGATTGTAGGCAATTACTCAATTCTCTGTTCCATTAACACAATATAAATAGTCACATTGCACATGTATGTTATTACACAACTACTCATTCTCCCAAAGAATAGTAGGTTAATGAATGTTTTCTTTAAGCCTCTGCGTTTTCGTCACCTTAACTTGGCTGCAAAACCGTTAAAAATTATACTTGTATTGTTAGTGAAAGTGTCAAGTGTTGCTAGGTCACAATTTTTCCCGTGCCGCACTTTATTTTTTTTTATTTTTTTTTTATTTAATATGGGTTTGCTCTTGACTCTAGTCTAGGTCATAGATGACAGAGACAAAGTCGACGATGGAGCGAGCTTACCCAGAAGAAGCCTGTTCACTCTAATTTTGAAGAGATTAGGGTTGTATGCGTTCGGAAACACAGACGCAGGCAGAGAGTTCCACTCCTTTGCTGTGCGCATTATAAAAGACGTTTGGAAACGTTTAGTGCGAATTGGTGGAATAGCAACAAGGTAGGGATGGTAACTTGCAGTGCGTCTAGATGTCCGATGGTAGAAGGGGGCCGGTGGGATGAGATCGTGGAGTTCCTGGACACTCTCCCCGAAGTACAATCTGTAGNTTTTTTATTTAATATGGGTTTGCTCTTGACTCTAGTCTAGGTCATAGATGACAGAGACAAAGTCGACGATGGAGCGAGCTTACCCAGAAGAAGCCTGTTCACTCTAATTTTGAAGAGATTAGGGTCGTATGCGTTCGGAAACACAGACACAGGCAGAGAGTTCCACTCCTTTGCTGTTCGCATTACACAAACTCTAAAAGAAAGTTAAATTAAATTTTAATGTACTTTGGTATCGTTGCAGAACTTTTTTAACAAAGTATAATGGAACCTGGAAATATCGAGAAATATGATATACTTGACTAGTAGCCTTAAAATTTGGCTCAGACAAAAATATATTTTTCAGATAAATAGGCCTATTTTATAACCAAGTCTATTAATCTCCGTTACTGAAGTCGGGTCTGGCTAGATTAATTCAGATTTAGATGCGAAGCAATTAACCCACCATGTTCTCGATTGTAAACTTTAAAGTGATTTGAATATTCGTCTTAATGTACTTAATATAAAGGATTAAACTGCATTAAATCCTTTATAGGTAGGTTTATTCAATTAGTGTTGGCTTTGACATTTAGCGTGAAATTCGTAACGCGAATGTATATTCATTCCGCGTAAGCGGCAAAGTTTCATTTTGTCGATATTCTATGAAGTTCAGTTAGACTAATATACACCAAAATTCATGCCGAAAATTGTTTGAGGCATCTGTTGACAACAGTACGTTAAATTAATTCTGTAAAAGGTACAATAACTTGCAGGTAAGTAATATTCATGGCCGTCGGCTCAATAATACCGACCCGACACCGATTTGCACCATAAATAACAACAGCTAATCTATGGATCATGGCGGATAATGATTTAGCTTTTTAAGGATCTGGCGTATCTATCTGATAGTTTATTTCGAAACCTTGGATGACCTCTCTAAAATCATAAGTAATTTCCGAACGTCCCACATCCGCGACATGTAATAACGCCGCACATAACTGACGTATATCACGTCCAGCTTTAACCTCAGAGTCACAAAATTGAACATTTCATAATGTCGGGTGTAGCACGAAATGAAATACCTCATACAGAGGAATTTATCGTAAAAATGTTTTTAAATTGCCTACGTGTTTTAATTTCCATGTAGCCAAATGCTCCCTAATTTATTTTTAGTTTTTTTATTGCTCAGTCCCAGCAGTGCCACTTTTACATTGTAAAGCAAAGGTACAGGCGCATAGCCTGTGATTTGAACTGACCACTTTGTCTATTGTAGTTTATTTCATGTTGACATGGCGTCCTGCTATGACGAGAGTAATAAAGGTTTAAGTCGTAGTGGGTTATTTTTTATTCAATAGCAAATCTGAAAAGTATGAGAAAAGTAGGTATTGTTTTCACTGTTTTAACCAAAAGTCTTAAATGCATTGTCTCATTCAACATCTTCAAATTATCTTTCAGAAGTCCCAACTGTCGGTAAATGAAAGTTTTCAAAGTGACTCAACTCGACTCAAGGCGTCGATACCACGAGAGACGCCGGGGGACTGGCAAGTTAAATCGCTTCACAAGACGGTGCTGTTTTGTTGAGGAATATTGTGGAGACAAATGAAATTGTTTACTTCTTTGACTCATAGGTACATTTTCAGTAAACGATCGTAATATTGACATGTATTTCTAAATAATACCTCCATTACTACAACCAACATTTTTCTCTTATCATAAAACCTTCGCAAGAGACTGGGTAGCTACTGTCACCGTCACTATCGCCTTAGTTGTCTACACAGCTAAGGTGAGCCGAGCTACTGGCATACGAGTGGACGATCCGAGTAACTGTCTACTGTCTAGTCGGCAGCTCGCAATGTGTAAACTAGCCATAACTAGACTTACATAACGAGTATAATAGAAGGTACTTCTTGCTTTTTAGTGAAGTCAGTTTTAAGTTTAGCCAATAATATTATGAACAAACGGGTTATTGATCGGAGCGAGTTATTCCTAGCTCAAAGATCCCTTACATATATGTATATCTAAGCTTCCACTAGCAACACATACTTAAACACTGATCTATGCGAAACAGACAGAATCTTCATAGAATAGTATTTGCATGAAAAGATTGTAAGATGCATTTAATACAAGCCTTATCTACCGTTGTGTTCTTTATTTTTCCGCAAAACAAAGCTTGAAACTCATCATCTGCCTAGCCTTTTCCCAATTATATTGGGGTCGGCTTCTAGTCTAACTGGATGCAGCTGAATAACAGTATTTTACGTGGAGCGGCTGCCTACCAGACCTCCACAACCCATTAACTGGGTAACACGGTACTCTTTGGCAAGACTGGTGTCAGATTATCTGGCTTCTGACTATGCGTAACGACTGCCAAAGATCTACAAATGACAGCCGGGACCAACGGCTTAACGTGCTTTCCGAGGCACGGAGGAGTCTCGGTATGTTGTTATCGCTGTCTATTGTTCTATATTTTGTTGAAGTGAAAACTTCTTTAGCGGCGTTGTGCACTTTTTGGGATGGGTAAAAAATTTTAAACTCGCCTCAGGACACGTGACCTGATCAAAAATTCGTAAGACGGAGGGAGAGTAGAACGCCGGCGCGGCGTAGGAGAGGAAGTAATATCCCTCTCTCTTTCTACCGCGTGGCGAAAATGTATGCCTCAATGCATGCATATGCAATTCGTGCGAAATTATTCCCTAACCATTCCAAAATATCAAAAATGCACAACGTTAATGTTCAAGTTTTCACTTCTGCCGGTACTCCCGGAGTGCAACCCGCTGTATTTTTTTAAAATATTATTATTGACGAGCTTGAACATGATTATAATAACACTGATTATTACCTATTATAGTGAAGACTTTTTGATGACAAAAAACAAAGCAGCTTTACCAAAATGATGTAATTTTTTTGGATTCTTGTATTATTCCGCTTTTCTTCATAGAGATTAGAAAGCTGATACATTTTCTCATTCCAATTTTATTTCTTTGTGAAATGTAATCTTACTGAACAATTTGTTCCTTTTCACATTTAGCTTCTCCAACCTCAACTCGTTCACAGCGATCTCTACCGGTTGTGTGCATTTAATATAAGCGAGAGCTTTCGACCGAAGGTACTCATTACCATTACCATAATGTGGTGGCTATAGTAGGCGCCAGATAATCGTGGAATAACGGTCATTGACCCACCTACAATTATTGTCATTTTTAATTTGAAAAACGAAATTAATGACACAAAGCTGTCCCGAATCATCATCTCTCGTGATCCTTAACATTGTCTAATAATGAAAAACGATTCATATTTAATTGTTCAGGTACCTATGAACAGTTATTAGGGAAAGGTCAATATACTTTATTCCACATTTATCTGGCGCCTACTATATATATATATATTCTATTGTTGAGCTCTTCACTCGCGCTCGTAACACCGGTGCGCACACAAAGCAGGATGGCTGTAATCACGGCTTCCCTCACTTTATTTACATCTTCCGCATCGTATAAATTCCTAAAACGCATTATAAATAACTTCTCGTCCTCACGATCGCTAACAATAGATTGGAAAAGGGTTCGCTCTTTCAATTTCGCAATCTGTATGTATTTGTGTAAATTCGTGCTATCCATAACGTGCTTATCCGCGGGATTTGCGGATACTTGTAAGGTAATGGTAAGACATAAAGGATAGATTACTACTGCGGTTTAAAAACAGCCTTAAGCATGTCGTAAATGTTGGATAACATTGCCATAAATGTTTAGAGACACAGAGAGATGCTCTCACAAGTAATTTGGAAAGTTGAAAACATTTGCTGGCTTCTGTATTGCAGGTTAATCACCTTCAGTAGGAGTCAGGGACGTCACACATATGTTAACATATATTATGATTTTATATAAATATAAAGAAAATTCTTAGTGAGGAGCTCGTGGCTAAAGAATAACAGCCGCACGGGTCAATCTTCAAGGTTAGGCAACGTTTGCCGAGGTTAGCCTGTGGGTGGGTGATCTTCTTAACATACCGAGTTACCTCCGTGCCTCGGAAAGCACGTTAAGCCGTTGCCCCGGTCTGTCATTTGTAGATCTTTGGCAGTCGTTACGGATTGCCAGAAGCCAATAAATCTGACTCCAGTTTGCCAAGAACTACCGTGTTACCCTTTTAATGGATTCTGGAGGTCAGGTAGGCAGCCGCTCCACGTAAAATACTGGTATCGAGCTGAATCCGGTTTGACTGGAAGCCGACCCCAATACAGTTGGGAAAAGGCTAGGCAGATAAGATATTATTATTTGAGGTACACTGAAAATGGCTTCTTTAAATAGCTAAAAGCAAGTAACGAGTCTTGGGTTATACTTTAGCTCATTTTCTAAGAATGAATTACAGAGTTAAGAGCATATTTTTAAAATTTATAATGGACGTTAACGTGAAGTGTTATGGACTACTATTGTGTGCTCTGTTTAACAACTCGGGAATATGGTCTTTGCTCGCTAGTGCGCTGCAATCATACTCCGTTATTGCACTGAGCTCGATACACAATGCTGATACAAACAAATAGCTGTGCCTACGTCAACACAAAATAATAATAAATCAAACAAAATGGTAAAATGTATGTATTCTATAAAGTTAAGTCAGTAATTTATTATCATGTTTTATAGAATTTAACATAATCAAATTGGTTAAGATCTAGTTTTCAGTTGAATCATGGATCAAAGGAATATAAGTACATTATATAGTATACAGTCTCTTTGAGTAGATTATAAAGTAATCTTCTACAATGATTATTTACACTCAATTAGGCTTTCTGTAAGCTCATCAAACGAGCTGAAATGAAACTCTGCCTAACAAAGTTTCAGATCTCACGAACTTTTGGTTTCATAAATCTTATCATTTTTGAGTTAGGGAACGGAACAAGGGACGACCTTTCCAAATCGCTCGGGTTTCACTTGAGCAATATTACAGCGCAAAGGAGATAAAGGTTTCTGTTTATTTAAATTGTTACAGAGGATTTAAACTGCTCAAAGAGTTCCTGCTCAGGAGTCGGTTTCATATTATTATTTGATTGTTATTTTGCACGGAATGTAGACGTCCACGTCTACATACATAGTCCGTGAATAAAACCGGTTGATACGTATCTTTTCATTTCAGAAGCACATTATACACGAGAATACTAGTGTATGTTTTATCACGATGCAAGTCAACACAACAACAGTCGCTTCCGTGGCCAGCGGCGGAAGCTACGCCGCTACGAGTAACCGCTACGCCGTAGCAACTAGCTACGCCTGTTTCGAGCTACGTATAATTTAATAGGCGGAAAACAAATCTCTCGCTTGTGAACTCGATTTGGGGCTTGACTTATTACGTGTTAGAAAGTAGGTTGTTTGGCTGAAGGGAATCTTAGATATAAGAAGGTTATATAAGCTCTGTATTAATTTTCGCAAAACTTTCAGATTTTGCTAAGCGGTTAGTATCACATGGTCACTACAAAATTTTCTAGACTGAGAGTTAAAATTTTGTTTTTGGGTTTTGACGTCGTCGCAAAGTTTTATTAGATGAACATGTTTAAACCACATTGACAAGTGACGGGAGACCGCAATGTTTTGTTTTTACTAAGTATATTATTAGCGGTACCTAAAAGGATCAATACATATTATTTTTAATTTTTTTTTGCCGGCAGTTTTTAAATTTATTTTATTTTATGCTTTTTAACCTTAATTTACCTAATAGGTACTACGAGACCCTATGATCGACACTCACCTAAACGTATACCGAAATATCATATCGCTAAAACGAGTGAAAGTAGCTGAGCATCTCTCACCAATGTATTTACTCATTTCTCTTTTCAGCTTCATCATCAGACCCTGATCACAATCTATTTGTAACCTATTCATTGCAACCATTAAAATGAATACAAATACGAAAGGTCTGCTGTAAGTAAGTGAGGAGTTGGGTATCCTGCAGATTTCAGTCATGCTGCAGCATCAGGCTAAGGTTACTCATCTACCTATAATCTGTTCATTGACACCATTCTAGTGAACCCAACAACTAAAACTCTGATGTAACTTAGTGAGGAGTTGGGTAAACTGCCGACCTCAGGTTATGCTGCAGCATCAAGTCAATGTTACCATGTTCTTGCAATATCATTGAAGATAAGAATTCCAAATTTCAAATAGATCAAAACTATAGAAGTTGCTCTCATCCTTTCATCAACGAGAAAAGAACTGATAATCTTCAAACGGCTGAACCAATTATCTTGAATCATATTTAAGAACGCTCTCTATTAAATTACCTTTCCAAAAAACAAACCGCATCCAAATCGGTTCACCCGTTTAAGAGCTACGGTGCCACAGACAGATACATAGACACACATAGCGATCAAACTTATTACACCCCTCTTTTTATTTTGGTCGGGGGTTAAAAAAAGGGTTGAAATAACACTAACTTCTCCAACTTGACTTGATTTTTTATGAAATATTAAATAAATGATAGGTACGAAATAAAGTCTGTACCTACCTTTTTTATAAACCAACTGGCAAAAGCCAAATCAGCTCGATTGACTGCACACAGTTTATCACGTATGTAAATAAGCCCGTATATGTGTTCATATGCATAAACCAAATTAAATGTTAACACAAATTTCGAACGCTTATGCTAATAACCAATTAAGCTTTAATTAGAAAGCGTAAAATTAATAGTTTTGTACGAAATTACTTCCAGGTCAGTTTACTAGGTATTATTATTGTAGCGGAAGGCAGCAGCGCCCCGCGGGCTCACCTGCTGGCATGCTGCCACTACGCCACAGGTGATCACTGATTTCATACAGAATCCCAAATCACTTTTATATGGACATTGGATACATGCAAATACTTGAAAGCTTGTCTATACGTAACATCTGCGTTTACCTGAAATCGAGGTGGTTCATCCTTCATTCAAAGTCAAAGTCAAAGTCAATTCATTTCTTTCAACCATTACGAGGCACTTTTGAACGTCAAATTTACAGTTTGAAATTAAAATATTAGTGACTCTAGTTGTCCATTCGCAAAAAGTAGATTCTTATGGAGAAGAACGGACAAGAAACTCCATAGTTACTCTTTTCAAATATAAGTTTTACAATATTTTGTATACATAGGTACATTGATCAATTGATTATATTATGTGAGCACAATGCATCCAACCTTACACTAATATACAGCACACACTTATATACTATAGGTACAACAAAGCAATACCAGCAGAGATAAAATTAAGTTTGCTAGTAAGGGACATGGTACTCACATATTTACAATATAATTAAAAACAATGGATCAGTGTGTGAGTTAAATTACATATTAAAAACCTGAAAGTACACCAGTAAATAAAACAAGTTTGACTTTTTCTACTATACCCTCGATTGTCCNAAATTGATTATATTATGTATGTGAGCACAATGCACCCAACATTACCCTAATATACAGCACCCACTTATATTCTAATAGGTACAACAAAGCAATACCAGCAGAGATAAAACTAAGTTTGCTAGCAAGGGACAAGGTACTATTCGATCAACGAGAGCCAAGTTTTATATAAGGTATTTCGTGAGCAACTGCTTGTTGTCGGGGTTGGCTTCTTGCCAGCGAACTTGCACTGGATTCAACAAATTGCACGGCGACGCCGGCGCCGGTACAAAGTTGATTTAATATCGCCTCAGTGCCGCGCTAACGACTTGCTACTTGTGACACCTTTTACATTTAATATCAAGCGAGTCAAGTGACGACTCTTTCTTGACGGCTGTGTCGGTTGTGACATTCAATGTGAAAGCACTTAAGTAGCTTTCAGTTGAAGTTGATTGTCGATGTTACAAGTTACGCACATTACATGAGCCTTCATTTTCATAATATTGTGGTTTGCGGATTAGTCAAAGCGTGGTCGTACTAGTCATGTCAGTATTGGTTCATAATGAGGATTAAAACAAAGTATCTACTTAAATTAACACAAATTAAGGAGCCAAAAAAAAAGACCGTCCTTTTAAATAATTATTGAGACATTAAAACTGCTAGCTGCGTTATGTCGTTCTTATTCACAAAATCAAACAAGTTTTGACTTGAAAAATCGTGCTACTCGACAACAGAGTCACTTTGTACGAAATATGCGGAGTTGACTTGTTACATTTTAAAACGTAGGTACAGTAAAATTAACATAGATTAGCTTACTACGCGGTAAAAAGGATTCTGCTATCTCCTAGCATAATGCTTCTACTCTGAATTTAGAGTTTTTTAAATAACTTCCAGGAAAAATTTTGTGAAAACTTTTCCAGTTGTTCTGAAAACTATTCCAATTTTGTGAAAACTCTTGGTTTAAATATCTTTGTGATGTGACCCAGACGAAAATTACGTTTTTTTTTTTTAAATACGTTCGGCCATTGTATAAAATATTTGATACCATATCCCTTGGAACACTAACGAACCAAATATATTCACTGATTGGATGCTCTAATGAGAAAATATTTCTGCGAAAAATCATTAACATTAAACAGCCCAGTTTTTCATTGAAAATATTCGCTTTACACAATTTATAACTTAAAATCCAGCGATATAACGCTCACTATCAAATAACGTTGGTCTGTTTAAAATTTCGATTACTTTTTATTCAATCAGCAGATTGCTTTCGTATTTTTTTTTTTTTTCGTAATTTGTTTTCGTTAATGGATAATCCTTGATATAGTAGTAATATTTGAATAGCGGTTTCCGCTTATCTCCACAAATATTTTTTGACGGCTTCGACCCAAAGCAATTTGCAATATTTTATCGAACAAACAATAACTGACAATAAGTAACTACCAACGATGGTGTACATATACAATCTTTTTTTTTATAGTTCAATGGATTTTATCTGTAAACCGATAACGATTTGTTTAGTTGAACAATCAGGATAGAGATTCAATAAAATTGTACGTAACATTATTTTTATGAATTTAACAAGCACGCGTTGCGACTCCTAAATTTCCCGTTTCGAAGTTTTGGATCTTTTTCGTATGAAAGGTCATAGTAGTCCTTATTTGTAGGTAGTATTATATTACCACACATTCTTAGGTGACTTATTTAAACAAATGTCTGTCGATTCAATGGTTGTCGTTCCATTCAAACATAAAATGACATGAGAAGAATCTTTGCTCATTATTTATTATTTTCAAGGCACGGCTTCTTCATGTGATATTTTCGACAACTCGAACAATGAAAAGCTTCAAAGCCTGGAATAAACAAACCACCAATTCACAGAGTTTTCCTTCACTATTCTTTCTTCATAAAACTACACTACGACTCGAGAGACGCTTTGTCCCGGAAGCATAATCCGCGCGAGTAGAAGGAGCGGCACGGACGATAAATTAATAGCGCAAAAATTCAATCCATTGGGACTATAACGAACTTATAACTTTTCAGTCAACGGAGATTCTCTTCTTAGTAACAGGAAAAAACCTGGATGGAAATACTTTATACCGTCTTTACGAGAAGAGAAAACCTGCCAACTGGAGACATAAAGTCGTTCATGCTTAGAACTCAACGACATTCTTATATTGCAGTAGTTACGAATTATTACGTAGAGATCTGCCATTACGATACAGAACTGAGACACACCAAACAAAGATAAGTTGTAATAAATACACACTAGAGGCGAGCTGCCAAACAGTCTGACTAAGCAAACATTCAGAATGTTGGCTTAGTCCGAGCTGTAGCAAGATATTTGCGTAGAAACACTGCTTGTTGGCTGTGTTGTTTGCTGTTTATATCAAATAATACTGGTACGAAACCCGCTAAGTTAATCAGACGAGGCCCGTTATAAGAAATCGATTCGCCTCGAACTAAGAAAAAAAAAGTATTATTATTATTATTAACAAAGGGGTTAAAGAGTACAGGACACATTATGATCTGAGACCTACATGGTAACACTCAACCGGGATCATGAGTATCTTACATCCGGATTGTGTTCCCCTTTTGTTACAATTTCACACCCAGTGTTCCTTCAACCATGCGTTGGGAGTCTCAGGGCGATCCCTGGCCACCGTAGACGCGGGCCTGCGGACGGCGAGCGTTGGGTGGCTCGCTGTCCGATCACCACCGGGCCCGGGTCGATGGCGTGTTGTGTTCCACGCGCGCCTCAAAGAGATGTCAGCAAAGAAGACGAGGCCAGAGCCTGCCAGGGTTGCGGAATTTGTTCGAAAGAATCACCGCGGCCTTGGAACGCAAAGAGCTTTAGAAGGAACACGGATGGGTTTTAGTCAGTAAGAGTCTGACACACCCTTCCGCTCCACCCTGAGCGGAAGAAGTCATTTAATGATTTCCTATCCTTAAAAAAAAAAAACTTTTTCATCCACTCGATTCCCTGTCCTTCAAGCTGCGTATGTTCCATAAGACCTAAAAACTTGTATTAGAACCAGCTTCCCTTCGAAGTAAACGAGCCCATTGTGTGTTCGCTCATCTTGTTACCTACTCGAGCATAACTCACGGGCCGCATACAAAGCTATCTCATAGACGCTGTCGTCACGCTCACGACTAACAGGTCAACTATTCTCAGTAACGGACCCACTTACAGAATACATGAACATAGCTACATTATGTAGTAGAACATTTATTGAGCCAGGTAATGTGATGTATGAGGTCGTAATGACAGGTGGGAGTAGTGGGTAATTAAATAAGTACGTGACACTTGTGTAATTTGTGAATGTCCTCTTATAGGCAGTGATAAGAACTACATGTGGCTTCGAAAAAAATGCAGGTATTTACTCGTGGTATTTACAGCAAAGTAAACTATTTAGTTATATTTTAAGTAAATACTAGATGTTTACTGCCGCCTCGTTGACGTGGTCTATCGTACAAGAACCGTGCGTTTTTGTTAAACAACAAGTAGCTCATGACTTTCAATCAGAGAGTAGTTTTCTACCAGTGAAAAAAAATTACAGGTATTTAAAAACTGACCGTCAAAAATGACTGAAAAGTTTCAAACACGTCACTTTTCAAGCAGTCTGATAAACTTGGTGCCATCACATCTGTGACTGAACTAAAATAAATGCCACCAACTACAATTACCCAAATAAATATTTTTCGTTCTTTCTTTAAAATTGTGTTGTTTAGTCAGGTACATTTTTCGAATCAGCTACTCGAGCCCTTTCTTTTGATGGTCCATATGACTATTTTAATGAAAAACGCGACTTCACTTACCTAATGGTAGCCGCCATCTTGGCCGGCACTTACGACGAATCTAAGGACATCTTATTTGTTATAATCTTTCCAGCCGTTTAAACTACAGAGCGTGCCAAAGGAATAGACAAACATATATGCATACATACTCTCGAAAAACTTTACCTCCTTAATCCTTCTACGGCAGTTGATCATAGGGTTCAGCCAGAATTAATCTCCTACAAACAAGCATACAAACTACTTTATAATATTAGTTTATATTAAGAATTGATTCAACCTCATCTGATTACACTGAAAGCAGACCGTGTTATACGAAAATACTAAAATCCAATATCCAACTAGGGCAAGAGTTAGACGTGGTATTACGTGCATCCTACGCAACTCCTTTTCCAACTGTAATGTGCATACGTCATTATGCTGTTTGTGGACTCGCTATGAATACGAATCATGTACATTAGCGTCTGGAGTTGAGGATGAGGATGAGGCATTTGTGAAGCCAGGCACGTCACTAGTAGCTCAGTATTTTAGTTTTATTTTGGAACTGTTGTAACAGGTGTGTAAAAAAACATAACCACCTTTCTGGCACAGTCGGGTAATAAATACCTAGTAGATTTAAAAACTGGTTGCACCACATGGTCCTGTCGCCTGTATACGTGAGGACCTAATGACTGCGTCAGCGGATGACGTTGCCGTAGCTGAATATCTACTAGGACAAACAAAAATTAAACTTTTTAAAACTATGTGTATATGTCAATGACTAGCTAAGATAAAGATACTTTGGGTTATTAAGTTGACCATGTTGTTATCTCGGGCTCGCACCGTATTTGCAGCTGAACTTATAAAAACTTATTTTACGCTACTTATTAGAAGCAGCGAACTAAAGTATATGAGAACAAAGATTCTTTAATTAAAAGAAAGAAAAAGGAGGTTCCTTGATTTAGTCTCTGTATTTTCAAGTAAGAAGTGTATTAGAACAATGGTTTCTTTATCTCATGAATATTTTTAAATGATTCAGTCGTATCATTAAAAAAAATCATTGTAAAGTCACTTGATCTCTTGGCTCTGCTCAAACGGGCCACCGACCACCTTCGTTACCCGCTACAATTTGTTACACCGGTGACATGTCGCGGACACTGAGTCATGAGTAGTCACCAGACACGGAGTCACGAGTGGACACCTCTCGCTACACGTGTTAAACGTGTTAAAAATCATGTAAACAGCTTGTCGTCAGCCACCGGTGGCTGTAGTCGGTGGCTCGTTTGCACAGAGCCTTAAACGTTCCGTCCGCGACCGCCTTTTCCTCGCGTCACCTCTCGAGAACCGCTTCACAGATGTTGAGCATTCTGGACTAGGTTAAAGACCATCAATTGGGTGCTCGACTAATGCCACTGCCACTGTTTAGGTAAAGGGTTAAGAAAAAAAATCGGTTTTTATGTTTCAGGCATACGTTGTGAATATAATAATAATAATAAGAAGCATATCAAGTATCTCGACTTGGCACACGAGGTTGTCGACATGTGGAATGTGGACTCGGCTGTCATTGTGCCGATTGTCGTTACGGCCAATGGCCTGATGGCCAAAAGCTTCGACGACCATCTGTCGAAGTTGGCGTTACGCAGTTGGGTAAAGGGCCTGATACAGAAGGCAGTACTCCTCGATACGGCTCGTATTGTGAGGAGGTTCCTTTCTCTGGAACCCTAACCACCGGTAGCTTGGACCCTGCTCCCGACACCGGCGGACTACTACTTTTTATATTTTTAAATGTTTTTTTTTTTTAATTTTTTAATGTTTTTTTAAAGAAATATTTAAAAATGTAAATTAGTATGTAAGGAAAATAAATAAAGAGATAATAATAATAATAAGACATTTATTTCAGACATAGTCCATATACTGTTAGTAACACAAAATACCTTATAAAGCTATTGTTAGTACATACATAAACCACAGAAAGAAAAACATAATCACAAAGAGGCACTGCACAGGAACACTAGATCATGCCAAGCCCTGGACGAGACCACCCTCAGTGTGTAGTCGCATCCAGTGCTGCCACATTGGCGAGTCCCATCGGCCCACGAACACGCTCAGAAGGCTGTTCGAGCTGGCCCGCAAGCGCTTCATGACAGATGCACGCTTTTCACCGCAAACATTGCTGAAGCGCTGCAGTGGCGCGGCAGGCCGAACAGCACCCTGAATGCGTTATTATATTGTACTCGCAGAGCACTATATGTACGCTGTACACACACAGGCTGCAGGTGTAAAAAGATTGACAGAAGGCTTTAAATAATGTCACTTTGACTTGCTCGGTACACCGTGCAAACCTGCGGGCCAGCATGTTACAGCGCACAGACAGCGCCCTGCGCTCCCTCTCTAAATCAGTGTTGTCACACATATCCTCTGAGACCCAGTGACCCAGATATTTAAAATTAGACACTCTGTTTAAGCTGGCACCGCAAAGATACAAGGGAGGCACATTAGCGAATGATTTGTTACCAGCCTTAAACACCATCACTTCACTCTTCTTTACATTATATCCGTGTCCGTGGGTTCGTGCATACTTTTCACAAATATCCAGCAGTCTGCGCATGGCACTGATCGACGGGCTCAGCAGCACCATGTCGTCCGCGTAGCTGATATTATTGACGCACTGTCCATCTATATGGCACCCTATGCTTGCTCTGCTGAGCTCGCCGATCAGCTCGTTCATGTATAAGTTAAAGAGACGAGGAGAAGTTAACCCCCCCTGCCTCACCCCGCACTCCAACCCATACACGTCCGAGTGTGAGCCTGCCCACCGCACAACATTCCTTTGACTCGAGTACCAATATCTCAATATTGCAACAACATCACGTGGCACATTTGTTTCATTTTTCATCTTATGCCACAGCACATCATATGATACCAAATCGAATGCCCTGGACAGGTCCAGGTAACAGGCATAGACCGGCGTCTTCCTAGCTGTATAATACTGCACAGTCTGCTTGAGGCACAGGATGGCACTCTCAGTCGAATGGCCAGGTCTAAAACCAAATTGAGCATCATGAAGTTCTATGTGCCTATCCAGGTGTTTGTCAAGCAGACTGTCCAGCACTTTTGNGTTTTGCTCTCACAGTAGCCAGCGAGATGGGTCTGTAGTTTGCCAGGTCTGAGACATCCCCGGTCTTGTTTTTTATAACCGGAACAACCACGGTATGTATAAGTTCATCCGGTAGGTAACAATGACTCACACATAAGCTGAAAAACATAGCAAGTACTCGAGACAAATGGAAACCAGCATATTTCAAATGCTCAATGCTGAGACCATCATGACCAGGGGACCTACCTCGCACCATTTTATGAATTAAGGAGGCAACTTCCTTGGCACAAAAGCGAACAGCAACATCCCCTGCCATGATCTCAGCACCCC
>NDFZ01004161.1:18332-54967 GCA_002192655.3 Mamestra configurata
GACCCAGATTTTTAAAATTAGACACTCTGTTTAAGCTGGCACCGTAAAGATACAAGGGAGGCACATTAGCGAATGATTTGTTACCAGCCTTAAACACCATCACTTTACTCTTCTTTACATTATATCTGTGTCCGTGGGTTCGTGCATACTTTTCACAAATATCCAGCAGTCTGCGCATGGCACTGATCGACGGGCTCAGCAGCACCATGTCGTCCGCGTAGCTGATATTATTGACGCACTGTCCATCTATATGGCACCCTATGCTTGCTCTGCTGAGCTCGCCGATCAGCTCGTTCATGTATAAGTTAAAGAGACGAGGAGAAGTTAACCCCCCGTGCCTCACCCCGCACTCCAACCCATACACGTCCGAGTGTGAGCCTGCCCACCGCACAACATTCCTATGACTCGAGTACCAATATCTCAATATTGTAACAACATCACGTGGCACATTTGTTTCATTTTTCATCTTATGCCACAGCACATCATATGATACCAAATCGAATGCCCTGGACAGGTCCAGGTAACAGGCATAGACCGGCGTCTTCCTAGCTGTATAATACTGCACAGTCTGCTTGAGGCACAGGATGGCACTCTCAGTCGAATGGCCAGGTCTAAAACCAAATTGAGCATCATGAAGTTCTATGTGCCTATCCAGGTGTTTGTCAAGCAGACTGTCCAGCACTTTTGCTATCACAGTAGCCAGCGAGATTGGTCTGTAGTTTGCCAGGTCTGAGACATCCCCGGTCTTGTTTTTTATAACCGGAACAACCACGGTATGTATAAGTTCATCCGGTAGGTAACAATGACTCATACATAAGCTGAAAAACATAGCAAGTACTCGAGACAAATGGAAACCAGCATATTTCAAATGCTCAATGCTGAGACCATCATGACCAGGGGACCTACCTCGCACCATTTTATGAATTACGGAGGCAACTTCCTTGGCACAAAAGCGAACAGCAACATCCCCTGCCATGATCTCAGCACCCCGAGTCAGGTCAGTCAAGTCTACAGGCGGAGATTCCACCCTAAAATGGCGCTGAAACAGGTTGGCTATGTCACGAGGCAAATGCACGCGCGCAACGCTCACAGGTACACTCGATTATGGGTTGAATTTATTGGTCTTTTTCCAGAATTTACCAAATTGTTTCTTCGAATGATGTTGAGCAATTATAACTAACTTGATATAATATACATACATCTCTCAAGGTAACATCCATCATGGCTTACGCAAGCCATGATATTGGAACGACTGTGGGCGTACTATCGTTACGGGTAGTGTTGGTTATTGCGCAATAGAAAAGCCGTTTATTTTGAAATCAAATTATAATGCACACTCAAAATCACAATTACAAAATTCTCACACAATAGGTACACAGCACAAGTGTAAGCAATTCCTCGACAAATGGGCTATTCAACACTAAAATATTTCTTCAATTCGAACCAGTTATTCCTGAGATTAGCGCGTTCGACCAAACAAACCAAACTTTTCAGCTTTAAAAATAAGTATAGATACCGCTATGAAACAAACCTTGCAAAACTGTTTCTCAAAATTGCCTTAAAGAGTTACAGCTGAAATATATATTTTTTTATAAGTTAATTAACTTACCTCTTGCAAAAGCCGCAAACTTAATTAAAATACTTTAGCCAAACTAAATAATCCCCAAACAAAAACTAACACCGCCATAGGGCTCGATACCGAAACTTTCCATGTTTTCATACATGAAAACATGTTCACTATTCGACCTATTTACGATACAGAAATAAAATCCATTGAGGTGTGAAAACAGATATCAATGGTTCGACTGAATGCGAACACATGTAAAGAGAACATGACTAGGTAAATAATATTGTATATAGGAAACTGTTGTTAGGAGCTCGTGGCTAAATAATAACAGCCACACGGGTCGATCTTCAAGGTTAAGCAACGCTTGCCGAGGTTGGTCTGTGGATGGGTGACCACCTTAACATAACGAGACTCCTCCGTACCTCGGAAAGCACGTTAAGCCGTTGGTCCCGGCTGTCATTTGTAGATCTTGGGCAGTCGTTACGGATAGTCAGAAGCTAGATAATCTGACAACAGCCTTGCCAAGGAGTACCGTGTTACCCAGTTAATGGGTTGTGGAGGACTGGTAGGCAGCAGTAGGTAGCAGTTGGGGTTGTAGTCGGTTCGTCAGTCCGCAATAAAACTCCGTATAGTAGTATCTTTTGAGGATATTCCCACAAAAAGGGTGCTAACACTGTTCTAAAGTCAACGATGTTTGTCTATATGGTTATTACAAATGGAATAGCTCGGCAAGATTACACCAGTTCATTGCTATCATGGTTTAAGCCGGTTGCAGACCGAGGACTAAGCTAAGCTGAAGTAATTTTTCATACTTAAGTACACCTATGAAAAATTATCTCAGCTATGTGGGTTGGAAAACTCGGAGGGAGACTTGAGCGTAGTCGTGTTGAACTTTTGATGATGATTTCATTTTGTGTTGTCTGTCATTCTATTGGTCCCATGGATTGATAGAAATATCAGCATGGTAGCTACGCCTCGCAATCAACACAAAGAGCTTTTGTTTTCGATATTAGATCCATTTTTGTGTAATGCAGGCCATTCACGTTCAAATAATTTGATGAAACGGGCGGGATCAAACAGTTTTATAAAATTGGCATTAATGTCTGTGGGAAAATTTAGTAATTTTTTAAAATTGAGTTGTCAAATGGCATGAAGTAATACGAAATTTCGTATTTCTTTATGAACAAACCGTTTAAACCAGCCTGTTTGATCTAATTTTACTTGCTGTCAACAATGACATCAGTTGGCGATTTACTTATAACCTTTTTTGTTGAATTCAATTCTGAATTTTTAAATTATTTTATTTGGAATTCAAATTAACAACTGGCGGCAATCGTGTTTGCAACAAATAGTTCATAGTTCCTTAAATACCAGAAAGATCTTCAGTTTCATTTCACTTGCAATTTAAATTTGTTACCTTACTTTTTTAAATTATTAACTCCCCATTCAGCTCCAATTGCAAGAATTTAAATTTTTCACTTTTACTGAATGGCTAAACATATTTGAAAAGAAACCAATCAATCGTATCGTGTTTGAATGTTTGCTGTAGTATTAGTATCCCAATATAGATTTTATTGCAAACGCAGCTTTCCTACAAAATAATTTCCCGGATACTATAGTACTGATGTTCTACCAACCGCTTCAGATTATACTACAGGATACCCTTCCGTACAGAAACATTCCAAGGCCGATTTTAAGGGCTATTCCCTACGCCGAGCCGTAACCACTGAGCTGATGGCAGTGCGAATTAATTACATCGCAAGTCGATTAAATATTGATTGTGCTGCTGTAGATACCCCTCGGTTTACACTTGAGTATGTAAACTCTTCTCATCTTATAACATACACTGGTGCAAACTCTATTTATTTTTTTTGGAACCAGGCCACAACACGCTAGGGCTGGTTATTGCTTAACCGGAATATCCTGTGGTGACCACAAATGACTTTAAGGCCCCCAGCCAGGACAAATGTGCATATTATACATACAAACCGTCCTTGTATATCGTTGTTTCTATTAAATGAAAACCGTATCAATTTCTGTTGTGTGGATTACAAGAAGGTAGAGCAGATATAGACAGTGGCAGGCAGCCACTTTGCTGACACGATGACATCGTGGGATAAAATATTTTTTAGTACCAGCTTCAGCCTCATTCTTACGTAAGATCAACCCTAATCCACCCACACTCCTCTTGGCTTATAGGCTCGTAATACAAGGCAAATATTATTTTTCAAAATTATATGTTCGATTTTCGAATAAAAAGGCTTTTCTATTCTCCAAACCTTTTGTCCCGTCCTTTACATAAAAAAAGGATAATTTAAGCATCGAACTGTGGGCTTTCGGAGTACAAGGAGGTTAGTAGCCATTATTATAGTATATCCTTTGCAGTTCCTATCTATTTATCACTTGTAAACATTGGAAATGAATTATTCATGGATTTAGTTACCATTGCTTTTGCATTTTCTTTTGCATAATTTAGCATGCAAATGTCAGATAAGAAACTTTGAAACTGAAAATAAATATTCCTGTTTGATATACCTTCGATTCAAAAGCTCTTATGCCGCCATTTTTATTCGTCAGGTAAAAGTTTTGAAACGTCGACCGTAAAACAAAAGAAATAAGATGTTCCTAAAAGAAGTCCTTAAATAACACTGCAATGACCAACATTAAGATAAACGCTATAATTACAAACGAAGAACAATTTCTTCAATGATAGAGGTAATAGGGCTCACAAGTAGGCTGTGGAGCCTTGGAACGAAGGCGACACTCCAACATAATTACTTAGACGAAGCAAAAGTTTATTTAGCGAAGACATAGAGCAAAGATAACAAGTGAGTGAAAAGAGTTGAGATTGATTTTAAGAGCGACATTTGTGATAACTGCCTAGCTTTTGCTTAACTTAGCATTTCTAAGTTACGTGAAGCGACTGCTAAACTGTTCGCTACAATTCAGGTAGGTACTTTGTAATACTATGCCCCTTTGTTAGACTGGTGTCAGATTTTCTTGCTTTTTACTACCAGTTACGACTGTTAAAGATCTATGAATGACGGCCGAGACCAACGGCTTTACGTGCTTTCCAAGGCACGATGGAGTCTCGATATATAAATGGATGGTAACCCATCCACGTATCGACAAGCGTTGTTTAACCTTGAAGACTGACGTACTGCTAGTATAACTAACCCACTTGCGTTATTTGTAATCAATAACATAAATCAGGTAGCTAGGTAATGAGGGCTATCGCATTTGAATTCGCCGCTACAGGCACCGGTGTAGCGTGAAGGACTTTGATCGAAATCACCTTTCAAATTTCACCGTTGATTGGCTTTTGACGCGAGTTTATGTACGTATTTGTTGTGCTCACACGTCCGGGAGTTGTAGTACAACCATACACCAGCTTGCATTTATTTTTAGAACCGGACGCAAACAAATTGACAAACACACTGCCGTTTTAGTTAACATCTACAGCTATTTGCTAAAAGTGGCAACACTGCTTTTCATATGAATGCACAGATTGACTGAAACAGATTAACCGGGTCCTCTCTACTGCGGATTCCTAAAATCTCGAACCTGTTAGGTAATACTGTAAGCGGAGAAAATTGAGGCGAAAGTTGTAGCCGAGCTCGCCACGAATCTGTTTGCCGTCTTCACTTATGAAAATTTAATCAGACGATCCGTTGTGACACTTAGCGGCTGACTATGACGGTGAAGTACTTGGGTTACTGGCTTTTTATTACCCGTTTAACTGAAAATTGTCTGAGGTGGAGTTTTGAACTCTGAAAACTACAATGAAACGAAAATTACTGTCCTATTTAGACGTTCTTATCCTACAACTGGTTGTATGAACGGCTTTTTACGGTTTTCTAACTATTCTCTTTAATCTCGGGATGAAAATTTTATGGCGAACCTCGTCATAAATTTAACGAAACATAAAAGCTGAAAGAAAAAACGAAAGTACCTTCTACGGAGTAATTATGTTAATACTTCGTCGCAATAAAAAATACTGAACCAAGAAATGCGTTGTTTAAGTTGGGACAACAAGGACGTGCTTGTACAACTATTTGCCTAACAGGGCTGATCCGACGATATATTGAAATATTTTGTCGACGTGACCATTGAAATGGTGATAGTAACGCCAATTGGAAATATCGGCGGATGGAGCGTAATGCCGGTGGTGACGCACTTCAGAAAGATAAGGTCACGTCGAATGTGTGCTGTCAATATTTGCTATATCGATGAATAACCAGCCTGTATCCCTATATAACTAGATCTAGACAACGTTATGTAATAGAAACGATGTTTCTAATGGCTGCCAGCCAGTATTTATAAGACTCGTAACGATTCACAAGATAAAGTTTTGTGCTGTACAAAAACTTTTTTTTATTTAACCTTGATGTCGGATACTTGTTTACTCCAAAATTTGCTCTCATGCTGCGAAAGCCGTCAAGCATCTTATATAGTTCCAGTGTGGCCCACCTCTAACTTTAACTACTTTTTGTACTATTTTAAAGTTAGACTTCTAAAATAATATAATAGAAAAGTAATTAAAAACCTAATTAGTAATTAAAATTGTAGAAGCCTAATTATATTAATTTAATTTTAAATTTAGGAATAATACAAGGCAAAAAATATAAATTTGTACCTATAACAAACTGCGCAACTATAAGTAGCTTAGGTTAATGAAACAAAAAATACTACACATACTGAACTTTTTCATTACAAATTTTAAGAAATATGTAATTGGTTGATCGCACAGGGTTTCGTCAGTAAAAAGTAGATCTTGGGTCGAATCAAGTTGGCCACCCCTGAACTATATAATAATGAATCAACATTTCGGGCTGATTTATGAAGAAACAAGATTTGGTACACTTCAACAATTGATTAATTCTAAACCTGTCACATTCGCACGCGCATGTAGTCCTTGACGAGGGTGAGTCCAGCAAAATATCCCGCAAAATTCTGTACATAGCATTTTATTACCTTGGGACTGAAAGCAACTACTCCATTCTCTTTTCCATTATCACAATATTCCCTATTAATAATGAGTGAACATGAATGAGATGATCACATTATACGTAAAAAAGTTTAAATTACGTGTTTTAATTTCAATGAAGACATTTCCTCCCGAGAATATTTCATTTTTTGTTATTTTATTGCTCATTCCCAGCAATTCTGCAATGCCACAGTTATATTGTGAAGCAAAGGTCCACGGGCGCTTAGCCTTTAATTGGAAATGACCATTTCGGCCCCACAGTTTTTGGCAAAAATCTTACTAAGCGCACTACACGCGCGTTTACAGCTGGCACAAACAGCTGTAATTGCAATTCCTTTCACGTTGACTTGGCTTGCTGCAATGACGAGAGCAATAAAGGTTGAAGTCGTCGTGGGTTTATTTTTTCTTCAATAACAGAAGGTCCAAATTCTAGTAATTTTAGGCAAAGTTACAGGTAAAATAATAATTGTTTATTTATCCAAAAGTAATACAAAGACATAGATTAAACATAATAGTGGTACAGTAAAAGTCATAGCACATATACAAATCGGAAAGGGATCGTCACCGTATCACCTTTCGCCTCGCCGTCGAACAGGCGTCAACCTAACGTTAGTACATAACCAAAGCGGATCAGCAGCTCCGTTACGTCAAGTCGGCTACGGCTAGGCAACCACTGGTTGACGTAGCCTGCACCAGATCAGTTTGATCCGAACGTGAAGCGTAGCGTACAGTACAGTCAGTTGTAGGCAGGCCGCGAGAGGGGTGAGACTGAGAGAGCACGGAAAACGTAAGCGCGGGGACGACGAGCCGTAAGCGTGGGAACTGCAAGTTGACAGAGTCCTCCGTACCATGGATTGAATCAAGGCCGGACGCGAGAGGTCGCCGCCGCCGATCGCCTCGACTAGGACACGGCAGTGCTTCGCCCAAGTAGGGCAGACCTCCACCGTGTCTTCCGGGCGGTCCTCATAGCGATGACACCCGGCCGTATCCTCCCACCGAAACCGAAACAGGTAGCTCCCAAAACAACCGTGTCCGGTGGCGCCTCTCTAGCCACTTAAAGAGGGAACTTATCGCCACAAATATTTTGGCCCTCGCGGATCTCCAGAGGTCCGCGGACCACAAGTTGGGAACAGCTGGTTTAAAGTGATTCAACTCGACTCAAGGCGCCGATAGCACAACGAGAGGCGCCGGGGGACTGGCAAGTTAAATTGCTATCTTCCTTCTATTGTAATAAGGAATATTATAAAGGATTATCTGGCTCAGTAATTCATGGGCGCAAAAATATATTGCTCGCTAGAACGCCCGTATTCCACTAATGTTCTGTAGTCGGGCGTTACATATCAAAATAATAATAATGTATAGATAACCTTCTTGCTTTAAATAAATCAGGCCTTTGAAGTAACGTTAAGCTTTAGGGTTACTTTTAGTTCAAAGTAATCCCATTCATTGTCTATGTAAGCTTGCAAAACAGATTTTAACAATGATCTATAGTAAACAGACATAATCTAAAAACATCTTCTCATTGTATTTGCATGAAACGATTGACAGCAATTTAATGCAAGTATTATCCACTATTGAGTTGTTCACAACATGAAAAGCATATTCAAATGCTGCTTGATTTTCCATTTTATTTATAGCTTATATTTCCATCTTAAAATATTTTTTCCGCGAAACAGAGCGTGAAACTGGGACTTAACTGAGTTCTATATTTTGTTTGTTTATTATTGAATAGATTGGACACGCCTACTGTAGTGACAATTTTTGTTAAAAGAAGAGGCATCTTCACCGAACCAAGCTTCCTATTACTTCCACTTCACTTCATCAAAAATATCTTTGTGCGATGTTCCGAGGTTCGCTGAACAATTTATTTGTTTTCGCTTTTTGGTTTTTCCACCCTCGACTCGTTCACAGCGACCTCTTCGAGCGGTTGTATGCAATAAACATAAGCTGGAGCTTCCGACCGGAGATACTCATTACCATTACCATAATGTAGTGATTAAATATTCCGTTGTTCAGCTCTCACTCGCGCTCATAACACAGCTGCGCACATAAAGCTCGATGGCTGTGATCACAGCTTCCCTCACTTTATTTACATCTTCCGCATCGCATGAGTTCCTAATACGCATCACGAAAACCTCTTCCGTCGTCGCAATCGGTAACAATGGATCAAAAAGGGTTCGCCTTTTCAATTACCAATTTGTATATATCCTTTCTACCTTAAACATGCTTATCCGGAGGATTGTCGGATTTTGTAGGTTAATGGTAGAATACAAGAGGATAACATTACAATCGCATTGTAAAAACGGCCGCAATCATGCCATAATATTTATTACCCCAAATAATAAGAGAATGAGCCTTGTACACATAATTAAACTAGAAATAAAGTTAATAAAATAATACTAAACACTAGAAATATCGTATCGCTAATGACTTTGCAATGGAATTTTAAACCAGTGTGTCTGATATTGTGCCCAGGTGTGACCGACTCTTATTGTATGAATGTGAAATTATAAAACCCAAAAAAAAACAATATTTTTTTAAAAAGCTACATCTCTTTAAATCATTAAATCTGTTGGATATGACTTAATAAGAATCATGGACATCAAGATGTTAGGAGATAAAATTGTGAATGCAATAGTAAAGTTAATTAATGCGAGTATTCAACAAGGCAAATATCCATTACAACTAAAAACAGGTATACTTAGTTAGGTCAATTCATAAAAAAGGTAAATTCAATGACTTGGCAAATTACCCATAACGATACTGCCTGCCATAAATAAAATAGTTGAAAATGCGACCAAATACACATTTTTATCGGGACAATGAGATAATTTCCAAAGCACAATATGGCTTCCAAAGTCTGAAATCTACAGCTCAGTTGCTTTCCAATTTCACTGATGAAGTTAACAACTACCTAGATGACAAGCAACAAGTGATACCTACTCAAATTTACTGAATTCAACAAGTCTTTTGACACACTCGGGCACAATACACTATTAAAAAAACACTCGAAAATTCGGGTATAAGAGGGAAATTACTCGACTGGTGCAAAGAATACCGTCGTAGCTGAAGTTATCCAGACTCGTAAACGTGACAAAAGGCACAACCCAACCACTCCACTATCTGGCATACGTTAATGACCTACAAAATATTATAACTCACTGTTCCCTTTCTGCTAACAAAAAACCTTTATTTTATTTACAATTGACTGCACACAGTTTATTTATCACGTATATAAATAAGCCCAAATAATGTGTTCATCATGCATAAACCTAATTTAATGTTGACACAATTCTCGAACGCTCATGCCAGCGATCACTAATGCTTTAATTAGCAAGTGTAAAATTAATAATTTCGTACAAAATTAATGCTAGGTCACTAGGTATATTATTGTAGCGGGAGGCAGCCGCGCCCCACGGGCTCGCCTGCTGACACATGCTGCCAGTACGTGACGCTAAGCCACAGGTGATTACTGTATTCATCATCATCATGATCATGATCGTGGTGATCATTTCTTTACGAAATACTGATTTCATACACAATGTCAAAATCACTTTTATATGTAAATTGGATACATGCAAATACTTGAAAGCCCTCGTATTGCTATATGTAACATCTGCGTCTACCTGAAATTGAGGTAAACGAAATATAATTTTGAGAAGCTTCATCCTCCATTCGATCAAAAAGAGCCAAGTTTTATTTAGGGTAGTTCGTGGGCAACTGTTTGTTTGTGGGTCTGGCTTTTAGCCAGCGAACTTGCACTTTATTCAATAAATTGCACGGCGTCGCCGGCACTGGTACAAATTTGATTTAATCTCGCGTCAGTGTCGCGCTAACGAATTACTACTTGTGACAACTTGTACATTTTATATCATTCGAGTCAAGCACGTTGGTTTACAAATTAGTCAAAACGTGGTCTCCTAGCAGTAGTTTAGTAGTACATAAGGAGGATTCAAATATTGAAGTTTATGCGTGATTGAGACATTTTCAAACGCAGAATGAAATTAACATAGATTAGCTAACCACACGGTGAAAAGGATCCTGCTATCTACCAGCATAATGCTTGTACTTTGAATTTCAAATAACTTCCTGGAAAAATATTGTAAAACTTTTTCAATTTTACTCACGGATCAAATATCTCTGTGATGTACCTGTTGTATTGAATAGGGACCGTTCACGTTATTTCAAAATAGATACTATCAATGAATATCGATACTTTTAATTCGAAACCATATCCCCTGGTACACTAACGAACCGAATGGTATATTAACGATTAATATTTACACGGAAACTCTCATGAGAAAATATCTCTGGGAAAACTCATAACATTAAAAAGCTCAGTTTTTCATTCAAAATATTCACTTTGTACAAATTTTAACTTTAAATCTCACACTTTAAAGTTCATTTTCATGTCAGGTACTTTGGGCAGTTTAAAATTTCGATAACTTTTTAATCAATCAACAGATTGCTTTCGTATTTCAAGTTTGTTTTCGTTAATAGGGAACCCTTGATAGAGAAAAACTCGGCTACTAAAAAATATTTGATTAGCGATTTCCGTTTATCTACATAAATATTTTCCGGAGAGTTCGACCCAAAGCAATTTGCAATATTTTATCAACTTAAGAAGGTAACTACTAACGAACGTGTATTTATACAATTACAATATTTGTGAAATCTTTAAACCAAAAACGATTTGTGTTGGCGGAACCACACTCAGATCGGAGACACAATAAAATTGTACGTAACATTATGACTGGCCTGTTGGTCGAGTGGTTAGTGACCCTGACTGCTAAACCGGAGGTCGTGGGTTCGATTCCCACCCAGGACAAATCTTTGTGTGATGAGCATGATCATTTGTGGGTGGAAATTGTCCATAATATGTATTTAGAAATATTTAAGTATGTTTATCAGTTGTCTAAAATTCAAAAGTCATTTATTCAAATTAGGCTGAGTGCCAGCACTTTTTGAACGTCAAAGTTCTACATAAAGACAGTCCCCCAAAACGCCCGCCCGTCACCACTTCCTAGTGTTGTAGCTGGGAAGAAGAAGTGGCGCAACAAACTCCCCAGCAACACATCTGTCTGTTAAGCTTTTAAAAACTTGAATTTATACAATAGTATGCAAAGTATTTTACAATACATGACACAGAAAATAAAATATTCAAACTGTAAATCAAATTAAATTAAATTAATTGACACTTGGTAGCTAGCACACTCCATTAAGCCATCAGAAATAGACAAAAACAAGCATTAACAAGTAAACCAAACTAATTATGCCTCCGGGCATAAATGGTGTGCCCGCTAACACGTGCAATAGTATAGTCTAACAATAGGATTGTGACTGGAGCCACAAGTGATGAACTAGAGCTAACATAATACTAATAATAAACAGTAGTTTAACGTTAATACAACAATAATAATAAAAATTAAAAAAATACTATGACCAGCAAGACGACCAGTCACCACAAGCAGCACTCGTTCACGAGCATAACGCAAAGATCAGCCATTACCGCCCTCGCCATGTTTGAGGGAAGGAGGTAACCCGACCCCCGACGCTACCGCAAGCAGTGACATCTAGGGGAGCATGACGAACTTGCCGGTTGATCAGGCAAAAATAATATATAAAACAGCTATGGACAACAGTAGTTCATCATATGTTGCAATACAACTCATACAAAAAACAATTGTAACGAGTAGATTATGTCAAAAAAGAAAAAAAGTAAAAGATAACTGATCCGGTCAAAGAAAAGATAATAATATATATATGTATTATATGAACTCATATAACCTGTTATAAGCTAAATCATATAGAAAGAAGATAGTATAACAAATATCTTGCGTTCAACTCTGCGACCAACAATTCTTATCGTCTAAATAGTCATTGATAGAATAGTATGCCTTAGAACAAAGGTTAGATTTAACTCTAGTTTTAAATGCATTAAAAGGCAAGGCAAGAAAAGAAAGGGGTAGTTTATTGTAAAAACGGATTCCGAGCCCCACAAACGAGCCCTGGACTTTACGGAGACGGTGGGAAGGAGCATGCAGTTTATGCTTGTTTCTGGTGTTAAAATTGTGGATATCGCTGGTTTTAGTATATAAATGTATATTTTGCCTAATTTATATAATGTTTGCAAAAATGAATTGAGATGCCACCGTGAGAATACCAGTCTCTTTAAAAACTTCTCTTAATGAAACCCCTGACCCTAGCTGGTATATTGCTCGTACAGCACTCTTTTGCAAAACGAATATATTCTGTATGTCAGCAGCCCTACCCCACAGCAAGATACCGTAGGACATTACGCTATGAAAATAACTGAAATAGACTAACCGAGCTGTGTCAACGTCAGTGTATTGTCTAACTTTCTTGACGGCATATGCGGCAGAACTGAGCCTTCCTGATAGGCTTGATATGTGTGGACCCCATTGAAGTTTTGAATCGACAGTTATGCCCAAAAATACTGCCGAGTCCACAGTTTCAAGCACTTTATTGTTTAAGATGACATTGGGCCCCAGATTTCTAACATTGGGCAGGGCAAACTTTATACATTTCGTTTTCTTCGCATTCAGAAATAGATTATTTGTCGTAAACCAATCTGTAACCATAGAAAGAGCGCAGTTTACGTTATCAAAATCTCGTCTATTCCTATCTACTTTAAAAATAAGAGAAGTATCATCTGCAAACAGCACTACGTCACAGATACCCTTTAAGAAAAATGGCAAATCGTTTATATACACCAGAAATGGACCTTGTATAGAGCCTTGAGGCACTCCTAAATGAACTGGTGGAAGACTTCACACCATTGACATCCACACATTGAAACCTATTATGTAAATATGAATCAATTACGTTAAGAGCTTCGCTTTGGAGACCGTAATGACGTAGTTTATGCAAAAGCGTTTCACGTAATGAATTGATTACAATCAAAAAATGAAATAGCATCACTGTGATGACTAGTCCTATTATAGATCAGCATATTTAAATCATATTTGTGCCTATTTTGCTCATCTGACAAATAATACGAATAAGGCAATGCACAGAAAATAAATTTACAGTTATTTGTCTCATTGAGATGTGACATCAAATGGACACAATCAATTATGTCCTTTTTCCTAACAGCTAAACTATCCCCACATAATAATATTACAGTTGAATTGGGGTTTATTTTTGTCAATTTAATATTACTAATTAACTGGCTGAAACTGGCATCGGGTAAACAATTATTTAATTTGAACATTGGTTAAATATAGTACCAAAACCTTGACCAAACTTGTCTGAAAAAACATATGTAGTATTCACATTATTCAAGTTGACATTATCAGGACAGCTACCCATTGGAGAAGCCAGCGAGGGTGTGGAAGTTATGGACTGAGGCTGTTTTGCCTGGGAGCAAGCACAGCTGCCAGAGAGATCATTAGTCAGAGACTCATACCTCTCTGCATTGTACGTTACCAAGTCCACCAACTCATTGGCCTCTTGCATACGCTTACTCAGGTCTTGTTGAGAAGCCTCATATTTACCAAAAATATCCTTTAGTGCATTTTCCCTAACAAACAGTTCCTCCTGAAGGCGCTGAGTGTCATTATCATACATTGTTTTACATAATTCTAATGGTTGCCATAGCACAGGCTCTGCCTAGTTTGGGATCGGATGACCGTGTGTGAGTTGTCCCAAGATATTATTATTGTTATGAATTGAACAAGCACTCGAATCGCGTCGACTCCGGTTTTTCCCGTTTCGTTGTTTAGGATGTGTTCGATAAGACCTCTCTATCAAACACATTCTATTTTATTTATGGTCATTGCCACCTATTCGAAGGTGAATCCATATTTACTTAACGGCTGAACGGATTTGGATGAAAATTTAAAGACGATTAGACCATATCTTGGAATAGAGCATAATATACTTTCATCCCGGGAGTATGCTTCCTTGAGATAATTTTCTAGCGTCACGCGGGCGAAGGCGCTGGCAGATGGTAGTAGTTAAATATCGGACCTTCCTGTAAACCCACATAATCTTTGTAGTTCAATTTAAATATGAAATGACATGTAGACGGATATTTGCTCATTATTTATTATTTCCAAGACACAATATTGTTTTCATGTGACATTTCCGAGAACTCGAACAAAGAGAAACTTCAAAAGCTGTAATAAAATAAACAATTCGCGGAGTTTTCCTTCAATGTTCTGTTTTCATAGAAAACTACACGACAATTCGAGACACGCTTTGTCCCGGAAGCATAATCCGCGCGGGGGAGGAGCGGCACGGACAATACATGAAAAGCGCAAAAAAAAAAAAAACCATCGGGGCTCTAACAAAAGCATAACTTTTCTATCGTTGGAGATTCTCTACTTAGCAACAGGAAAAAAGTCAAGACTGAAGAGCACTTATAAAAGATGTAAAATCTTTGTATCATATTTACGAGAAATGGAAACTTGCAAACTATAGCTCAGTCGTCTCTGCTTAGAACTCAACTACATTCTTATTTGGCAACGCCAACGAATTATTAGGTAGAAATCCACCATTTAGATACAGAACTAAGAGAAATAAACAAAAACAAAGTACACTCAGGCGTCAAAGTATTCCTCCGCATCGCTGTCATCCGGAAACGTGCTCAGAAGACTGGCAGCATTGCCACGTTGAATGGCAATGCTTATTCTTTGAGCAAAATAAACAAACATTGTAATAAATACTCACTAGTAGCGATCTGCCAAATAGTTTGAGCTAAGCAAACATTCAGAATGTTTGGTTAGTTCGAGCTGCAGCTAGGTATTACGTTGAAACACGGCGTGCTGACTATAATAGTTTGAATGAGAAATACAGGTCATAGTATGTACCACATATATCGTAACCAGCTACGTTGGTCACTCGAGACCCGATATATGAAATCGATTCTCTCCAAATTAGCTAAGTTTAACAAAAAGTGGAAAGTGTTGGAGGCCACAATGTGATATGAGACAATGAGACCTCACCTGCATGGTTTGACTTCATAATGAAGATTCCATTAACATCAGTGAGAAAATTACACCGTGAGGCCACCCGATAATATGTAGTTATTACCAGCTTACCATTTTATTTTTTTATAGAAGGGAAATCATCAAATGACTTCTTCCGCTCTGGGTGGAGCGGAAGGGCTTGTCAGATTCTTACTGACTAAAAACCATCCGTGTTCCTTCTAAAGCCCTTTGCGATCCAGGGCTGCGGTGACTCTTTCGAACAAAATTCCGCAGCCCAGCCAGGCTCTGGCCCTAGCGGGCCGCGTCCTCTATCCCAGTTTTTACCAGCTGCTTCGCCCAATGAGATTCAAAAATATATAGTACGGGAACATACTCCCGGCATTATAAGTACGAGTATATCATGTCCGGAATGTGGTCCACTTGTGTTACAATTCAACGAAATTCGATGACCCGTTGAGTCTTTATTCAAACACCCAAACTTCCCGACTTTCACACCATCACATAAACTTTAGCTCTAAAAATCTTTCGAGCCCCTGTCCTTCAAGCTTCGTCTATTCCATAAGACCTAAAAACTTATGTTAGAACTAGCTCCCCTTTGACATAAACCGACAAGCCTATTGTTTGTTCGCTCATCTTCGTACTCCAGCATAACTCACGCGCCACATACAAAGTTACCTCATAGTCGCTGACGTCACGACAAATAGGCCAAATATTGCCTGTAACGGACCACTCACACGTCACGAGAACTTAGCTGTATTGTATTTTATGTATTAGAGCATTAATTAAGCAGCGTCCTAATGTGATATATGGCGGTCGTAATGGCAGATTATAACTTGGGAATACTGGGTTATTATACGTCACACATGCGTGATTTGCGATTGTACTCTTATAGACCAGACCCTATAGCCCTATAATTATAATTAACTATTACTCATTAACATAGCAAAGTTAGCGAATGAAGTATATTTTATTTAAAATATTAACTAGCAATTCCGTGGCTATATAGCTGCCGTAGTGTATCGTACAAAAACTGGATTAGTATCCCATGACTCTCAGCACAATCTGCAATCGAATCCAGAGTTTACCTTCCCCAAAAATGTGTACAAACTACTTTATAATATTAGCTGAGATTAAGTACCTTATCCATCTATCAAACGAATAAACACACAAACATACATGCTCTTGAAAAACATTACATTTCTAATCCTTCTATGGCAGTCGGGCAAAATTTTTTAATCAGGTCCAGCCAGTGGTTCTTAACATGCAAACAAACACACTACTTTGCAATATTCGTTTAGAGTAAAAATCGATTCAGCCTCATCTGATAGCACTGTAAGCCGACCATGTTATACGCAAATACGTACATATATTCAATATCTAACTAGGGCAAGAGCTAGACGTGGTATTACGTACCTACATCCTACGCCACTCTATTTTAATAAGGAGTGCAATATGCATACGCAGCTTCTAATGTCCGATAGTAAGCCTAATTTGGTCATGGTTGTTCGGTAACAACCATTCTTATTTGAAATTTTGATATTTTAATTTCTATTGGAAGCGTCAGTTATATTTCCAAAATTATGACACGTATTTTTATCTTTTCAAATCATTAAATATTTTCGAGGCGTTTGGGTTTGAAACCCTCTGGCCGTGGGACCTTTTCGTTCACAGCCTTTTCAAAGAAATTTTGTAATGGCTGAGTTCATAAAAACTGTAAACATAAACCGCCTCAAATTTTAAGCGTACAGGTGACGTCACTTGTTGGTAACAAGTGTATCGTGATGTCACGTGAAATTTCACGCACTGTATCATCTTAATTTTTGGTTAACGTGACAAAAAAAAAATACGTGTCCAATTTTTTTCGGTAACTGACGGACTTAATAAATGTTTCAGGAAAATACCCCATTGTAAGAAGAATTGGTATTTTGTTTTGTCAAATACCACAATCGAAATCCATCAGATTACTGACGCAAAAAAAGCTGCAAAAATCTATCATCTTCATTATCAAATATCTGCTAGAAGTAACTCATCGTTGTAATATATTCAGTCACAAAAACGTCTTTTTAAGTATGATTTTACATTAATTCCTACAGAAAATGTTTATTTCTGTCTAATTAGTCTTCGAAAAGTGCTGAACGTTGTATCCAACGTACAGCAATTTATTCAATTTTAGCTAAATAAATCTACAATCCGTCGGAATCGAAAATATTATTTCTGTAATGTCGAGTCGGGTGCAGAAATCAATGATACCACAGTTCCTAGCAGTATTTCCACCATCGCTTCTTTGCAACTTAACAATGAGGATGTGAATGAAATGGTTTATTGAAATAAACGCTTTGACTTTGTCTTTGAATTAGATGTTCTGTTTAAAAAAAAAGCAGGCCTGGCGCCGTAACGCGTTACGTTACGCAGCGGTTTACCCTCACATAAGAAGTTATCACTTCAAAAATGTGATTCTATTAAGTTCGTCAGTTTTCTCAAAAAAAAAAAATGAAGAATAAAATAAAAATAAAAAACAATACTTTTCAAAAAAATATCATTGCAGTTATATCTATATATATATAAAAATGAATCCCTATTTCCCTTGGTCACGGCATCACGCGTGAGCGGCTGGACCAATTTCACTTATTCTTTTTTTGTTGTATTTGTTATTGTCAGGAGAAGGTTCTTATGCAAAAAAAAAATAAACATCCGGGTGAAGCCGGGGCGGGTAACTAGTTTATTATATAAATATCACTGCAATGACCAATGTAAAGATAAACGCTAGAATTACAAACAAAGAACAATTTCTATAATCACAACCGGCTTCACAAGTAGGCCGTGAAGCCTTGGAACGAAGGAGACACTTCAATATAATTACTTAGACGAAGAAAAAGTTTATTTAGCGAAGCATTAGAGCAAAGATAACAACTGAGTGAAAAGAATTGAGATTGATTGAACAAAATTTGTAACTCCATGTATCGGGCTGGTCTTTACCCAATTTTGTATTTTACGTGGAGACCTACGTAGGAGATAAGAGAGTACAGACAGTCAGACGCGACGGAGGCCCTTGTTTTATTAAATATGTAGCAATATACTTAATCTACGTAAACAGACGAGGTTACAGTTAAGTGCTGGTAGAAGGAGTGATCGGATAATCACACAACATGAATAATGAAACAGTACCGATAACGTAATACTAGTCAAGAGTGAGTATTGCTCATGTATTAAAGATTTCACAGAACCATGCAGACTTCTGCAGAGGTCTTATAAATAGACTCTATTTTATTGCGTTTACTGAAAGAGATGCTCAAACCTGTGCAAGCTCCTACTAGGCTGAATTGCCTGGAGCAACAGTTATTGACAAATATATTATATTTTATGTTCGTTACAGTACTCGTATAAACAATGGCGCCGACCGCTCGCACTTCACTAACAGAGTAGGTAATTAATATTCATCAACTAAAAGTAAAATCATGCACGAGTCTTGACTATACTTCCGGAAATCAATGTACAACCAAACACATGTTTGATTTTATTTTTAGAAACAAACGCAAATTATTTAAAAGAAAAACATGCCTTTTTTTATTTACCATCCGCAGCCAATTCACTGAAAGCGGCAATACGGGTTTATACATGAATGCACAAATCAACTGAAACAAATTAATTTATATATGTAAAAAACCGGTCAAGTTCGAGTCTGTATCACCAAAATCTTATTAGTTATTTTTTTATTGTTCCTCAAGAGCACATGATTACAAATAAATGTGTTTCAACAGGCTACCTATTACAATGTGTGTGAGCGGACAGGGCGCTGACATGTATGGCCTCAAAGGAACGAAATATAGATACTTAGCAACGCGGGCGCGCGGACAAACGTCATACATTTTCGTCTCAGCGTTCTGTTCGGGTCCGTGGCTTAGGCCCCCAGTGGTCGACGCACCTGTGGCCGACGCCCCCGATTCGATTAATTTAAATCAAAGTAATTTTTGATCAAATGTACTGTCAGGCACAAAAATTGTTTTACAAAAATTTTAAATGTACTTATATTGATTGTAAGTATATGCATAACATTAAATCATAGTTATATTTATAACATAGAAATGCTTTTATATTAGAGGTATGTTTTGAAAAATTAAAGTCTTAGTTATTTTTCATTATTTATTTATATATCTCGATAAGAAATCTAGCTTTTTTTTATATAAATCACAGTTTTTATCACCTATAATCAAGAGAATCATTTAACTTAATTATTAGTTATTATTATTATTATTATTACTTAGTCTATTTTTAACTATATCGTAATTATTTCGTACGAGCCCTTGCGAGGGACCTTCGCTCGTCATTGTGAGATGACACACTAAACTTTCTTATCAGTTGCATATTGCAATATTCAATAACTTGACTCAGGTGTGAAAGAGATAGACATAATATCTATTCATACTTCCTTATTGTTTTCAATTTTGTAGACAAAAAGACTTTTTATTGTTACCAATAACTGGTTTGGCTCAGTTAGTTGACGAGTTGGTTGAAGTTGAAAGATAAAATTTCCATAAGGTAATTTATTATAAATGTATATTATAAACATTCACTAACATTTTATATGAAGTCTTTTTGATTTTTTGGATGTTTGTACATAATAAATATGCTTCTAATGGGGAAAAAGGTGTGTAAGGATAAGGTTAAGTGGCGATCTATTCTCTCTGTTATTTGATAGATAACTTTTGTTTAGCAAGGAAAAATACTTTATTAATAGGGTGAAACACTTTTCTCATTTACTGTACTAAATGAAAAAGCACAAAAAAAGAAAGATATTAAATTAATCGTATCGGGGGCGTCGGCCACAGGTGCGTCGACCACTGGGGGCCTAAGCCACGGACCCTTCTGTTCGCGCGCCCGCCGTCCGCCCGGTCCGCTTAATATATCAAGTCCCTTAGAACGAGACCTTAGTTACGGTTCTAAGCATAACATGTTTTCTTCAAAATATATGATTTTAGTGATTGTACAGATTGGACAGGGCGCTGTGAAGATAAAATGTGTGGCGTCAAAGGAACGTTATATACTTAGCGTCGCGTGCGCGCGGTCAGACTTCATATATTTTCCCGAAGGCGCTCTATGCCAGCGCGTTCTGGTTTGCCGTAGAAATGAATGCGAATATCGCATATTCGCGCAATAATCTATTACGTAGACGCTTATGCCGTCTTTGTGACGAATTCGTTTGGCAACCTGAAGACATTTCGTTCGAAGTGTTTGTTGACACAAACTCAAACGGTTTCGTTGCAAGCGTCATTCGCTTGCTGCCGAACTTGGTCGACTTTGGCTACGAACTGAGTCGTCCGACGACTGGACCTTAAATGATTTCGACTTCCCGCCGACGTGGTAGTGACCGTAGACTTTATAATACATGAGAAAAGTGTCTTTACTTAGAGTGAGCTCACACAACCAGACGCGCTAGGGCTCATCTAGCGATTTAAATCTTGGATGACCGGCGACTTACATCGCTAGATAGACTGGCCCTCACCGTAATGATAAGATTGAGCTCACAAATCTCTCATATGGTATTTCCATTCACGTTACATCTTTGTTTACAAGTATTATTTACATTGACATACTTGCCGGCTTTATAAAAAGCAGTTCATAGTAAAAATGTGTCAATTTTGTCGTTTTCTGGCGTATTTGTCGTATTGTCAGTTATATTAAACAGGGCTCTGGTTCTATGAACGACTCTTAACGGTTTTGTAACTGTTCGCTCTAATCTCGGATTGAACATTTTATGGCGAAGCTCGTCATAAATTAAACGAACATAAAAGCAATAAAGAAGTAACGAAAGTATTACAACGAGCTTTTACAAAGTAATTATGTTAATACTTCGTCTCAATAACAAACATACTGAACTAGAGGAATGCCAGACGTTGTTTACGTAGCTTGGGACAACAAGGAGTGTTCAATAAAAAAGCAGTTAGGGCCGAACCGAAGATAAATTGGAATATTTTTTCGAAGTGAGCATGAAATGATTATAGTTTCGTCTCTTATTTTAGATACATATTGACATTAATTAGATAATTCATACCTGGTGACACTTTTTACTTATCTGATAATGAAAATATTTCGTGGCGATAGATCTATTAATTAGATGATTCTTAAGTTGATGACAAATACAAACTTTGGTGACAAAAAATATCATTCCCATTCTGTTTGACCACGATTTGCTGTCTCGATTCCGATCGGACCGAAATCCAAGTAACTCTATACCTTGGTTCACCATTATCTTTAGTATAAACTGCTCGTCTTATTTTTCAGTTACACTACTTAAATAATACAATACAAAAGTAACTGAAAACCCAAATTAATAATTCAAATATTAAGTAGTCTGACAATTTTAAGCATTCAATAGAAGATTTAATTTATTCAAGTCTTAAAGGCTTTCAAAATTTTAAGATTGAACATTTATTTTGTTAGGAATATCGAAGCACTGAAATGACAATGGCATTTTGTCTTTGTACTTTTAGGTTGAAATTCAATCAATAAAAGATTTTCAGGTTGTATCGAGAAAACAGCTGAGTGAGTACTCTTTAGGCTTTATAAATCCCTAATATTCATTAGCATTCAAAAAACTTTACATAGCGGAGCGAAGCAGAATTCATTTCATTGTGTTGTGTACCAAGCAACACCCGCAGTTCAGCACAATATATCACAATGGACTGCGACCGCTGTACCAACTTAAACATGCAGACCAGCCAATTTGGAAATTTGGAATACACAATATGTAGAACTTATGAAAGGAAACTGGGCTATACGTATTCATCTTGTCAAGTGGCGAATTACAATGTACCTGCGGTTTTCGAGTAGCTAGGAAACACTTAAAAAATATTTTTTTTATAAATGTTTTACTAGTCAGTACACTAAACGTTTTTATTCAACAAATCCTAGGTATCGATTAATTTTGATGTTCAATGTTCCATCAGTTCGCAATAACAAAACGCAGACCATGTATAGTCTGTGGTGCACACCGTTACTCGTAAAAAGTTGGAGCGAACGCACTGACGCAACGGTCGCGTGTGTGAAAAAATTATTTCGCGCCTATCGTTCTCAAGTCCCAATACTGGGCAATGTATCGTTTTTCTGCTTCTACGCATGTGTTCCTGCTCGCATCCTGGAATTCCTGTGTTCCTGCCTTTGAGACAATCGGAGGTGAAAGGCTCAGCGTGTGCTGTAGCAGTCCAAGGTACGTGTGTGCACTGTTTTTGCTATTAGCATTCTGTGGAGTTTTTGAACATCGTCTTTTATATGTACTCGTTTTGTTTCGGATTTGGTGCGCATGTTACAATGGGTATGATGACTTTGAATTACAAAGTATTAACCTAAGTGATCTCTAGTAGTATTATCTCTCTTAAAATTTGCTGTATAAGAGGGTAGTTATATAAAACTCATATACGAAAATTTATTTATATTTGAATTCTTTTTTAATAAGACAGGTATAATTTGTGAATAATGAGAAAAATAAACAGGATAACAATGCCTGAAACTGAATTTTTTTTATCTTTGTGGTTAAGCTTGCCGCCATTTGTTGCATTTAAACAAATTTAATCCTTACAGAAGCGTTTTATTGGTGGTTTAGTTTTAACACCTTGTAAGTTATTAACTGTATGTACCGTAGTTAACGAAACTTGGAATAACTGTTAATCTCAATTTTATGACATTTGGCGGAAGGCTAACTGCTAAATGAGACGAACTATAAAATATATTTCTTAAATGTTTATCTATATTTCGGGCTGATCCAAAGGACTCTCAACTTTATTACTGCTACAAATTATAAATTAACTAAGCCCGTCGCAATCCCACGCGCATCCTTGACGAGGGTGATTCCGTCACAATACCCCACAACGTTGTGAACATAGTCGTCCATAGCATTCAATTACCTTAGGACTGAAGGCAAGTACTCCATTCTGAGCGTTAATAACACAATATTAGTTTTCGTTGTTGTTGTTGTTGTTGTTGCTAGCTCATTTTGGTATCTTAGCCAATGACGTATTATATATCGACGCGACCTGCACATCACAGCTCTAAAAAACAGCACAAGCACTACTGGTACTACTTACATTGGAATTTTAGAGTTTAAACAGTGCATCCTCGGGCGTAGCTATAGCTTTCGCAAGGGGGGAGGGGGGTCCGAGGGTCCAAAAATGTGTAATGTGTCCAAAGATGCCAGTATTTGTACGAACTTCACGCAGAATTTCGTCCCTTTCATTCGAAGAGCTATTGATTATATATTTTGGGCACGAATTATACGTGCGATCTATCCAATATTTACTAGAGATTTTTTTTTCATTGTATGCTCCGGTGTGTGTCTGGACCCCCTAAACACCCCCCTTATATACGCCCATGAATATATTTATAGTTTATATCTTATCACTGTGAACGGTTAACTAATACTGTTTTTAAATGCCTCGTTACTTGTATTTTAGTCAAACTGCCATTGGCAGGAGATATTGGAACCAGGAGATTCCTTGTCTATGTATGCCTCAAAGTTAGACAAAAACATATTGTTCAGGTAAATATACTAGTTTCCCAAGTCTATTAATGTACCTAACTTAAGTTGGGTCTGATTAAATTAATTGAGATTTAGATGCGAAGCAATTAACCCACTATTTTCTCGATTGTAAACTCTTAAGTGATTTGAATATTCGTCTTAATGAATTTTATTATAAAGGATTAAAGGCGGGTGTTAGTTCAATTAATGTTGGCTTTGACTTTAGCGTGAAGTTCGAACTACGTAAATAGATTTCGAGTAAGCGTCAAAGCTCCATTTTGTTGGGCGACTGTCTATCTGATCTCTATAACCCGGCTTTTTTTTTAAGATTGGGAAATCATTTAATGACTTCTTCCGCTCTAGGTGGAGCAGAAGGGCGTGGCAGACTCTTACTGACTAAAACCCATCCGTGTTCCTTCTAAAGAACGCGTTCCAGGGCCGCGGTGACTCTATTCGAACAAATTCCGCAAACCTGGCAGGACAACCCGGTAACTGGGTAATAGGGTACTTTTTGCTGGTGTGGTGGTGGCTAGACTGGTGTCAGACTTTCTGGCTTCTGACAATCCGTAACAACTGCCAAATATAGTTTTAGCAGCATGTTAAGTGAAGCCTGATTAAAGTTGTTACGTACTACAACTTGCATGTTAACTAGTATAAGATTATTCTTAGTTAGTCGTAGGGCCACCAATATCTACCGACGCTGATTGTAACTACAAGTAATCTATGGATCATGTCAGGATCAAGTAGGTATATATTGAAACCTTGTCAAGATGACGTTGTCGACATCTTAAGTTACATATATTCTAGTGTGTTGAACATTAGAATATACATATATAGCTTACTACATGAAATAACGGAGGAAATAACTGACCTATTTGAACATCCAGCTTCAACCTTTGAGCCACATAATTGAATATTTCATAATAATGGTTGAACTACGAAATGAAATACCTCGACCATTACAGTAAAGCCAGCACCATACAGTGGAATTATTCGTAAAAATGTTTTAAATACGTGTTTTAATATCCATGAAACCAGGTGCTCCGGGAAATGTTTTATTAGTCGTTACGTTACCAGCAATTCCACAGATATATTGCGAAGCTAAAAAATACGGCTTTAATTGGAACTTACCATTTGGATTCCACAGTTTTCAGCAAATAAAAAATCTTACTTATCGTTTAGGCCAACTGTAATTGTAATTCCTTTCACGTGGACACGTCTTTTTTTCTATGACGAGTGCAATTAAGGTGCAGTCGTAGATTTTTCTCTATTCAAGCTATTTCATTCTCGAGAAAAGTTTATCTTTTTAACAGACTTCAAAAAAAGGAGGAGGTTCTCAATTTGGTTGTATTTTTTTTTTCAATTTCATAACCAAAATAGTCATGATTGCTTGACGCGACAGCCGTTTCATGTTCAAATCAAATTCAATTCTTCAAATTACCTTTCTAAATTCCCAATTGTTATAGCATTAAATGTTCAAAGTGAACCAACTCGACTCGAGGCGTCGATTCCACAACGCGAGGCACCGGGGGACTGGCAAGTTAAATCGCTTCACAAGACAGTCCTCTTTAGTTGAGGAATATCGTGGAAACAACTGTTATTGTTTATTTCTTTGGGGAACTTTCTCTCAAGGAATGGGTTCTCCGTATATTAACGTAACTCATTACACCCATTAGTACAAGCAAAAATTTTTCAGTATCATAAATTCCTCAAATTCCTTGGAATTACCATTGTATTATGGTAATATTACATTAAATTACCTGGTTGAGTTATTCATGGCCGCATAAATATATAGCCCGTCGAGACTCCACATAATTTGTCGACACGCTTGGCGCAGTGGTTGAGCGATTGGCTGCTGCGCTGCGTATCGCGGGTTTGAATCCCGCAAGGAAAAAATATTTGTATGGCCTACAGAAAGTTGTTTTGGGTCTTGCTGTAAGTGTTTGTGAGTTTGTACGTTTGTAAACACACCCACGATACAGGAGAAATTCCTGGTGGGACAACGATTAATAAAAAAAAGACTAGAATTACAAAATAATCAATATGTACGAGTGTATCATACATCTGGTGTAGAGCGTCTATTTGCACAATGAGATTACCAAGATAAGTTAAGACAGCGGGTTGTTTAAATGTTTATAGCATTGAATTATTCTTTGCTCAAAGTGATTTTTATAATCTTCGATTTAAGCACCACTAGCAAAACAGATTTTATTAACAATTATCTCAATTAAACAGACATCATCATCTTCCTGCCCTTATCCCATGTTACTTGGGGTCGGCGCAACACGTTTTTTTCTTCCATTCTGTCCTGTCAACCGTTACGCTATCACTTACTCCCTTTTCTTTCATATCACTCTAATACAATCCATCCATCTTTTCTTTGGCCTCCCTCTCCCTGTCCATCCATCCACGTCTCGATTAAACAGTCATAACCTTAAAACCTCTTATTACTGGGTTTTTATGAAAAGATTGGCAGCTGCATTTAATTTAAGCGTTATCTGCCATTGAGTCGTGTACTAAATAAAAAACATATTCAGATGTTGCGTAGATTTACATTTTGATTACAGTTTACATGTATACATTATAATTCCACAAAATAATAAAGCTGAAGAGTTTGTTTGTTTGTTTGTACGCGCTGATCTTTGAAACTACCAGTGTGGAAAATTCTTTTTGTATATGATAGCCACATTCATGAGAGAGAATGGTAGTTAACCTAGAAACAAGGCTCTCATTGGTCTTTTCAGATATGAGCTCACACCATCAAAGACCAGGGGCTAAGTTTCGAATTTAACTATCACACCGAAACAGATAAATTGAAGACCAGAGTGCCAGTGGTCGCCATTTTATTTCAGTCCACAATTTCTCGGAATTACTTCGAGATATTATAGACTATCGAATTTTGATGCGTAAAACAGTATTCCAAATGATCAGTTGACACTTTATCATGAGTTTACAATCTCTCAAGTTATTTTATAATCTTACGAAGTTTGCCATATTCCGGTGACATATATAACCAAACCCAACGCAAATCGCAAATAGAATCATAAAGTCCGATTTGTAAACAATAAATTTATGCCCAACTAGATAATTCCAAAACATGGTTGAAATGTATACATCGGCGTGTCCCTCCACAGCGTACCGGCGTGATGTTATCTTATAAAGTGGTTAAATAATAATAATCTCGAAAGATTTACTATCATTTATGGAGGAGTTCCGTTGCCTATCTCCGAAATTCTTCATCAGATCGACACCAAATTGAAATGGGACCAGTCCGGGAAATGCTCTTCCAAAAAAAAACATCCAAATCGATTGACAATTGGCGACAATATCGCTGAACAAACATTTAAAAAATCAGACGAATTGAGAACCTCTTGAAAATCTTTTTATGAAGTCGGATAAAAAAGAAGTGCCTTCAACAAAATAATTGGATTCGTATCTTTTATTCTTTCCACTTCACTTCATCGCGGGTATAGAGCTGATATATTTCCTCATTCGAATCCTATTTCTTTGTGTAATGTTCCGAGGTATACTAAACATGTTATTTGTATTCACATTTTGGCTTCACATCCTCGACTCGTCCACATCGACGACCGGAGCGGTTGTGTGCATTTAACATAAGCTGGAGCTTTCGATCGAAGCTACTCATTATCATTATCGTAATGTGGTGACTATACTCTCGTGTTTGTAACACCGTTGTGCACACAAGGCAGAATGGCTGTGATCACAGCTTTCCTCACTTTATGTACAGTCAACAAAGCTTTTTGGTATACAGGCAAGAATATGTATTAATTTTTCCACTGCACTGCCAATATTTATTTCTAATGTTTGCATTATAACTTTTTAAGCTTATGACATACTTACGAGTGTGGTGTACAATAACTGTCTACTCAGCACACTCACAACATTGCTTAAAAGTATTTGCAAGTTAGCCGCCTGCATACCAAATAACTTTGTTGACTGTACATCTTCCAAATCGCATGAATTCCTAATACGTGTTATAAATATCCTTTCGTCCTCATAATCGCTAGCAATTAATTAAAATAGACTTTGACCTCTGAGTTTGTTTCGGTGTTTCTTCTCAGGGTAGTCAAGTTAGGAAACACCGGCCTCATCTAGCTTAAAATGACCACAAAATATTGACGTGTTAATGTCTTGCAAAATAAATATCATTTATCAATGGATCAGAAAAGAGTTCGCTTTTTAACCGACTTCAAAAAAAGAAGGAGGTTCTTAATTTGGTTCTATTTTTTTTTAATGTTTGTTACCTCATAACTCCGTCATTTTTGAACCGATTTGAAAGAACCTTTTTTTATGTGAAAGGAATGTCTGGTCAAGAAAAAATTTATCATAATCGCTTCAGTAGTTTGGTTTTTAAATCGAAATAGCTGGAAAAAATATGTCATTCCAAATTGCGTATTTTGCTTTCATTTATTTAATTCAACAGTTTATGTACACATATTTAACAAATAGATAAGAAGAAGGGAACAGAAAAATAGGTACAAAGGTGATGCTTATTTCTAAAGAAATCTCTCTTCATGTGACCTGCTAGTGATGTTGTACCACTAAAACGTGAAAAACAAAATACAAAAAAATACAACCAACTTCCAAAAAACACTACAAGTGATAAAGGTTAATTTATACTTTGTAGTGTTTTTTGGAAGTCGGTTGTGTTTCTTTGTAAAAATTTTTTTTCAATTATCCATGCTGTATGTATTTGTCTATATCCTTGCTATCTATAACGCGCTTATCCGGAGGATTTGCGGATCTGTGTAGGTTAATGGTACGTACGTACGACCGCAGCGGCCGTTATCATACCGTAATGTTTTATAAGATTACTTAGGGAGAGAGATGTCTGTTACTCGTATTTGTAATTTGCAAACTTTTTATAATAAATCTTGGGACAACTCACACGGTCATCCGATCCCAAACTAGGCAGAGCCTGTGCTATGGCAACCAGACAACTGATAAACATACTTATATATTTCTAAATACATACATATTATGGACAAATTACACCCAGACACAGAACAAATGATCATGCTCATCACACAAAGATTTGTTCTGGGTGGGAATCGAACCCACGACTTCCGGTTTAGCAGTCAGGGTCACTAACCACTCGACCAACAGGCCAGTCAAAACTTGATAACATTAGCTGGCTTTTGTGCACAGGTTAATCACCTAGCAAAAGATTCTGGGATTTTATACTATACGTAACCCATTCGTATGTTTTTATGTAAATAAAGATATTGTTATTTGAATTACACTGACTCTCAGGTAATAATTTAATTTATTTTCTGTGCCAGCATTGTAGAGTCGGTTATGAAGAATGAAATTGACGTTGAGAGCGTATAATTTAAATGTATTATGAGCGTTAACATTTAATGTTATGGACTTCTATTGTGTACCTTGTTAAACAACTCGGGAATATGGTCATACTCCGTCATTGTACTGAGCTCGATATACAATGTTGATACAAACAAATTGCTGTATCCACAAACTAGTATGCAATAAAAAAACCGGCCAAGTGCGAGTCGAACTCTCACTCGAAGGGTACCGTACCATAAACCCGAAAAAAAAAACGTTTCTTGTATGGGAGCCACTCTTTTTTTTTTGTTATAGTGGCAATAGAAATACATACATACTCTGTGTAATAATACATTTCAACTGTCTACCTATTACGGTTTTTGAGATACAGCCCGTTGATAGGCAGACGGACGAATGGACAGATGAACGAGCGGACGGGTCCCGTTAGTTACCCTATGGATACGGGAACCCTTAAAAGGATTACTATCCGCTAAACGAATGGAGACATTTAAGCACTCTTAGCTTCGCAATATTCATATATCATGCGCTATATTACTTTTAGCTTGTTGTGTCCCCCTGTAGGGCAAAGCCTCCCTTCCTTTCATTCTCCCCGGCTTTGGGCAAGTGTGAACCAATCCTGCCGATATGCGTCAAACTCGTCCCACCATCTTCGCCTGGATTTCCCGCGATGTTGTCGGACATTTTCTGGGGCCGATATTGTGGTTGTTTTAGCCCATGAACCATTCAACTTGCGGCAGACGTGTCCGGCCTTCTGGGCGGCTGACCTGACGGCCAGCACCATCACTGTTCTGCGGAGGCCGCAGAGGGTGATGGCCGTCAGAGTCATCAGGGGATATCGCACGATCTCCTACGAGGCGGCTTGCGCACTGGCCGGATCTCCGCCGTGGGACCTGGAGGCGAAAGTGCTCGCGTCACTGCACAGGTGGCGCGAGGGCGCGCGGGCGCGCGGCGAAAGACTGACGCAGCAACACTTGGAGCTGCGTCGGTCGCAGCTGCGCGAGGTCCTGGTGGCGGAATGGCGGGACAGGCTTTCGAGCCCTACCGCCGGCCTCATCACCATCGAGGCCATCCGGCCAGTGCTCGACCTCTGGCTCGGGAGAAGGCACGGCTCCCTGTCGTTTCGTGCGACGCAGGTCCTCTCGGGGCATGGCTGCTTCGGGAGGTTCTTGTGTCGCATAGGCAGGGAGCCGGACGCTCGATGCCACCACTGCGTCGACTGTCGGGAGGACACGGCACGGCATACGCTTGCAGAGTGTGCAGCTTGGGAGGAGCCGCGCCGTGCCCTCATCTCTGTTGTAGGCGGTGACCTCTCGCTGCCGGCCGTAGTCCATGCTATGGTCGGCGGTGAGGAGTCCTGGGACGCGGTGGTCTCCTTCTGCGAGACAGTTATCGCGCAGAAGGAGGCTGCGGAAAGGGAGAGGGAGATCACAACCGCTCTCCCTGCCCGCAGCAGGCGCATCGGGCGTCGGAGGAGGGCATACGCTGCCCTCTTCCGGCCCCCCTAACTGGGTCCAGGGGCGGCGGACTTGGGGATGTCCGTCGCCCCCCATTCATCCGGACCCGAGGTGGCGGCGCGTGGTGTTCCCGTGCGCCCCTCTTTGACGTAGCGAGGGGAGTTAAACACCTCACTCCCCTCGCCGACGCGAGGTGGCCCGCAGAGGCGGGCCGGCACCAGCCGGGGATTGCGGAAGTCGCATACGTTCCCGCGATCCCCGGCGTAGGTGGTAGATGGAACACCGGGGTGGTTTTAGTCAGTAAGAGTCTGACAGACCCCTCCACCCGCCCCAGGGTGGAGGATTTCCATGAGGATTTCCCCCCGAGATCAAAAAAAAAAAAAAAAAGACGTGTCCGGCCTAGTCCCACTTTAGTTTGGCTGCTTTTTGTGTGACGTCGGCGATTTGTTTTGGAACGCAACACATTATTCCCAACGTGGTCCGTTATTCGGACTCCCAGAATGCTGCGCTCCATTGAATTTACAGATAGATATGCGATTTATAGCCGATTTTTATTGGTAATTTAAATATGACGAAGTTTCAAAGTGAAATAGCAAATTCGCTGACAGAAGTTAAACCTGCAAATAAATCAACAAAACTCCTCACAGTACGAAAAACACTGCCTGCCATCAATCACAACTGTTGAACCGTCAATACTCCTATGAAAACATGATAAGTATTTTAAAATTTGTCCTCGAAAAGTTATGTGGACGGTACGAAAAGGGGCGTAAAGAAAATTATAAAATTGAGCAAAAAGTTTAGGGAACCGCGTCAACTGTTTCGCCTTTTCTTTGAAAATACAACAAGGACTGTTTAATGGGAGAGAAACTCTTCAGTATAAGTTTTTTTCTAAGAAATCAATATTGAATGGCGTCCTCATTATAAGTTTTGTCTCGTAACTGAAGTAAGTACTCATGATGTTTTATTTTTACTTGCAATACTTTTTAATAACGACGTTGTCCAATAGCCAGACTTTAAACTGATTTTTATGTAACATAAGAGCCTCACCAATATTATATCATAAATTTCAAACATTACTAAAAATAATGCCAAAAGACAAACACCGAGTTCACTATATACAAACATATACCCGTTAAATCTCAAGCAGATTTAACTATGTGTAATTGAGCAGTTAAACTTTTATACGGCCTCCGCATAAAACTCGCGCAGAACATTATTAATCGAGCCGTAAAATATCATACCTTATATATATGAAGCATTTGTACATTTCTATGTATGCGTGTGTGTAACAGCTCTAACATTAAGTATTGTATAAAAAAGCCATTAAAACTCCGCCATAAATTACATCTTGACATTTTTATTCGGAAGCATAAAAGGTCTTCAGTCGACACTGCGGAATGAACATCAAGCTTCTATTCACAAACGTTCGCTGCACGTAAAGCTGTTCTTTGCTCGCAGTTCACGAGAGTGAATGTTTCTGAAGCAAAGCCCTTTGTGAACATGACTCTCACTGCAATAGCTGCTGATTGTCGCTCGGGGCTTGGCGCTTTAATTCCCTAATGTTGGTTCGAAATATGCCTACTTGTTTTGCTATCATTTGAAGTGGTAATATAGTTTGTTTGTAGCAGGTCAATCACTAGAAGTATTTATTCTTTTTATACATACTTCACGTCAAAGTAAAAGTCAATTCATTTATTTCAACTAGGCCATTAAAAGGCACTTTTGAACGTCAAATTTACAGTTTAAAATTAAAATATAAGTGACTCTAGTTGTCCATTCGCAAAAAGTAGATTCTTATGGAGAAGAACAGACAAGAAACTCCGTACCTGACATACTATCGCAAACGCGTTTCTGATATAATAGTAAAAATATATATATTGATATTATGTTACACGTTATTCCAAAAAGGTAGGTAAACGTGATGTCACGGTTGTAGCGAGATTAAATATAAACTCTTCATTTAATTTAAACTTTCTGTTTGTTGTTTGTTTGCATTTTTGTTTTCGCACATAAGTATTGCAGTCGGTAGGTTTAATATGCGTTAAATGCATGTAATGTAAGTGCTTTCTCTTGTTTTCATAAACATGAAATATAACTACCTGCTCGCTTGTTTTATTTATACCCAAAGATCGATCATTTAAAAGAGTGGCTTATCAACACGCAGATAAAAAATCTGAAAAAAGAAATGTTTTCTGACACAAGTAGGTAACTTATAGTATCAGGATAAAATGATATCTTTAGAGCCTTTTTATTCTCTGTCCATTTGTCTTTTATTATAAAAAGTGGGTTCAAATGACACTAACTTCACTGAATAGACTTAATCTATATCAAATGTAGGTATAATAAAATAAATTATATGAAATAAAATCTGCTTTAAAACCCAACTGGCAAAAGCCGGCTCAGCTCAACTAATTTCATCTTTTATTCAGTATGTAAATAAGCTCAAATATCTGTTAATTATGCATAAACCAAATTAAATGTAGACATAATTTTTGAACGTTCATGCTAATAACCAATTAGCTTTTAACAAGATATTATAAAATTGATAGTTTCGTACGAGATGATTTTCAGCTCTGGTGCGCGTGTAGCGGGAGACAGATGCGCCCCGCGGGCTCACCTGCTGGTAAGCTATTAGTATGTGACAAGACACCACAGGCGATCACAGTTAGCAATACCTAGAAGAGTTTATTCCTCTGATATCATACAGAATACCAAAATACTTAACTTTTATATGGAAACGAAATATAAGTTTAAGAAGATTCATTCTCCAGCCGATCATCGAGAGTCAAGTTTAATTTAGGGTCCAGGGTTGCGGAATTTGTTCGAAAGAGTCACCGCGGCCCCTGAACACAAAGGGCTTTAGAAGGAACACGGATGAGTTTTAGTCAGTAAGAGTCTGACACGCCCTTCCGCTCCACCCAGAGCGGAAGAAGTCATTTGATGATTAACCATACTTAAAAAAAATATATAATAATAATAATTTAGGGTAGAACGAGAGCAACTGTTTGTGAGGTTGGATTGTCGCCAGCGAACTTGCACTGGATTCAATAAATTGCACGGTGACGCCGTCGCCGCCGGAACAAAGTTGATTTAATATCGCTTCACTGTCGCGCTAACGACTTGCTTCTTGTGACAACTTCTAAATTTGATGTCAAGTTACGCCTCTGCCTCGACGGCTGTGTCGATTGTGACATTCAATGGGAAAGCTTTCAGTTGTTTGTCGATGTTACAAATTACGCACATTATATGAGCCTTCGTTTTCATAACGTTGTTGTTTACGGATTAGTCGTAAATGGTACTAGGTACACACATTAATATCGGTCAACAGGACCTTATCAAGTACACATTATAAGTGACTTGAGTACCACGATTATAACCCCGTCGGGTCTTGCTTCAAATAGTACACATAGTTTTACACAATAGGTTTAATACGCAGTTAAAGGGTTTTTATTTGAGTGGCCTCTCGCAGTTCAACCTATGAGGTTTTCGACTGCTTAACCGGGCTTGCCTATGGTGGCCTTAATATAATATAAAAGCCTCCAGCCAGGGCTCGCAGTTGTAGTGGCGGTTTAGAAACGACTCCCCAAAGTCCCCAAGTATAAGTACACAAGGAAGATTACAACAAATATTGATTAAAATTACTTAAGGTTTAGTCATAATACAAACCGACGTTTAAAATAACAATTAAGATATAAAAACTGCCAGCTGCGTTGTGTTGTCCCTATTAACTTATTATTTATACAAGTTTTCACTAAGAAATCGTGCCATTCCACAACATAGCCATTTTGAGTCAGTACGAAACACGTGGAATTAACTATTTACATTTTAAAACGTGGAATAAAATTAACATAGATTTCCTAACTACGCGGTGAAAAGGATTCCGCTATCTGCCAGCATAATGCTTCTACTCAGAATTTAAAATAAATTCCAGGAAAATGTTGTTAAAACTTTTCCACTTTTGTACTCATGGATAAAATATTCCTGTTATATAGCTGTTATGTTTAATGGGGATCTAAAATATACGTTTTTTAATGGGTTATGCCAGTGATATACTAGATCGCGCGGCAGATCACCTGTGCGTTGGACTGACCAGGTTAAATCCGCACTAGGAAGCCGCGTATCGTCTGCAAACAGGGAGAGATGGCGGAAGATCGTGCGGAGAGTTGTGTCCGCCTCTACCACCGACGTGGACGCCTCGACGTGACCACGACCGCTGTCTCAAAAGTGAAACGATAGAGAAATCTTCTTCTCTATCGTTTCACTTTGCCAGTGAACAAAATATCGATACCTTTAATTTGATACCATATCCCTTGGAACACTAACGAACCGAATGTATTCACTGATTGGATGCTCTCATGAGAAAATATCATTACCATTGAACAGCCCAGTTTTTCATTCAAAATATGCGCTTTAAGCAATTTTTTGCTTTAAACCTTTCAAATCAAAGTTTATTATCAAGTAACGTTGGTTGGTTTCAAATTTTGATTACTTTTTAATCAATCATCAGATTGCTTTCGTATTATAACTTTGTTTTGAATATCGATTTCCGCTTTTCTACTTAAATATTTTTAGGAGGCTTTGACCCAAAGCAATTTGCAATACCTATTTAATCGAACTAAGTAACTACCAATGAAGGTAAATTTAAACAATCTTCGTACAGTCCAATGAAATTAATTTGTAAGCGATAACAATTAGTGAAGGTGGAAGAGCTGGATCTCAGAACGAAGACACAAAAAACTTGTATGAAACACATTTTTTATGAATTTACATGCACGACCGCGATTCCGGAATTTCCCGTTTCGTGTTTTTAGATGTTTTTGGTAGAAAAGATAAAAATGCCCTTTATAGGTTATTGCCACACATTCGATTGTGAATTGTTTAAGAAAGTCTGTCGTTCGCATGTCTATGTAATCCTTGTGACGACAATTTAAATATCAAATGATATGAAGACGAATATTTGCTCTCTTTCCAAGGCACGACAGCTTCTTCATGTCACATTTTCGATGAAACAAAGAGAAGCTTGAAAAGCTAGAATAAAACAAACTCCCAATTTACGGAGTTTTTACTTACACTTTAAAAATACAAATTACAAATAAATATTGTGCATTTATTTCAAATGAACCAATTACAGGCACTTTTGAATTGTCAAGGTCGGTCAGACAAAAACATGAAGCTATTTGCACGTTCGAAAGCGTTAGATCTCCATCCAGAAGAACATGCAAGAAACTCCACGGACACTCTTTGAAATCATATTCAAATAATTTTATGTTCTCATGGTTTTGTCTAATCTAGGTCTTCAACCATGCTCTGCTCGATACCTGAGTTTGAGTTCAGGGTTTGTTTTGCTGTCATAGAACTATCTTAAATGTAAGAGATCTCGGTCCTGGGTATTTTCTAGAATCTAGATATTTTTTTACTCAGCCAAAGTATTTTTTTTAAGCCAATATTGAAAGAACTCTTTCTAAAATGCATCAGGAACTATAGAACTCATCTTTATGAACCAAAAAACACTTTTAAAATTTTGGTTTTGGAAAAAATGATCTGCTACCGGAAATTCCATTCACCTGTTTCAACAACGCCAGTACCTACTATTTCTAAAAAATATTAGGCACTCCAGAACTATGCTGTATGCAAATAGAACATTTGTTTGTGTTCTGCTTTTTTTTTAAGGATGGGAAGTCATCAAATGTCTTCTTCCGCTCTGGGTGGAGCGGAAGGGCGTGTCAGACTCTTACTGACTAAAACCCATCCGTGTTCCTTCTAAAGCCCTTTGCGTTCCAGGGCCGCGGTGACTCTTTCGAACAAATTCCGCAACCCTGGCAGGCTCTGGCCCTAGCGG
>NDFZ01004162.1:0-17676 GCA_002192655.3 Mamestra configurata
TCTAAAACGGGTTCTGTGTTCAGTACGTGTATTGCGCGCATGCGTACTGGCATCGCCTCCTGCACATACTGGAAGAATTTGCGGAGGGTCCTGAAAACATTGCATTTTATGTCAATACATTGAACTATTTTTGAATAAATTTTGTTTCTAAAGGGCTTATGTTATTCTTTGAAACGTTTTAGAAACTTTTGAGGTCTTATGTACTCAATAAAAATCCAAATATTATGAGCTTTAGAATGAAACACAAATGAGCTTTTAGTTAGGTAATATATCACGTTTGTCATTCTTATGCCAAGTTTTACAAGAGAAAGTACTTCTCAGTCTCAAGTTACCGAAAATAGGATGTCAATAGAAACCCCTAAGCGTCTTACAAATACATACATGAAGAGCCACTTACATACATATTAGAAAGAAACCATTCTTATGACGCTCAATAATGCAAAGATTTATTTTTAATTTTATGACTATTTACGGTGGCATACTAATTTATAACTAAGTACATTGTGACTAAAACATTTAAATGAAAAAAAAAAAAAATAATGTAAGTAAGTAAGTATTTGATGACATTCATTTGTAAAATACAAGCGAAAAATGGGACATTGATGCTCATCTTTTACCTTTGTCTATCCTTTTGAAAGCTATGAAAATATAAATATGTATACTATCATAATATTTAGATTGAAATCTTTAAACTGTTTCATTGTTATATATATATAGCTGTGAATCCATTATGTTGGGTGAACAGAGACAACTATCATTACTTATAACATAGATCTATTATTTTATTACTGGATACATAATAGGTAGGTACTGGGAAAGTAAGTTAGTGCAGAAAAATCACATTTTGTAATGGGTTTTGTAAAACTACAAAGTATTAAAAATGATGAGGCAAAAAATAATGGATTCACAGTTTAAATTCCAACTACTCGTATATTTTATACTTACGATAAGCTAACTCTAGTAAGATGACCGAACTTTACTCCGCGCATGTCGAAGAGGAACATATAACCTGGCTGTGGGCCCCGCTTGGTGAGACACAAGTCTGAAAAAAGGAAACAGTAAGCAGATAAAATAGTTGTTTATCAAAATCCTGGAAGAGACAAAAAAAATACTAAAATGGTAGCTTTTGCATTGGCGGGATCATTGATTTTTCGCGGGCTTCTTTCGCCTCAAGGCTAAATAATTTTCTGTAGCTGCCTATTCAGGATTTTTACGATGTTTTCGTATTCAATAAGTGTCTTAGTAATATTTGTAGACACACAATTTATTCAAAGCGAATGCCTAGAAGCTCAGATAAATTGTCTTATTTGAAAATAATATCTGATTTTTCAAACTTGACCCCTCTTACGCTCATTAATTTTCATCATTAAAAATAAAATATATGTAAATTCCTATTTTAGGTACCTATGTATTAAACTTTGCTGTCTACACGTGTAACAGAACAATTTAATCTACACGTGATAATATTAATGAAACAGCATTTTGCGAGGCAGGATGCTAGAGTTCAATTATGCAAAATTTAAAATCTATATTATTTAGAAGGAACAGCCTGATTTTCTGAAGACTATAAAGTTATCACAAAATCAGACTGTCTCTTTATCTTTGTAATTAAGTACTAATATTTTACTTTAAGAAGAATCAATGCCTCATAAACAATGAAAATCGCCTCACACCTGCAAAAAAAAACAAAACGGGACCCACGATACAGGAGAAATTACTAGTGTCCTCCTGTTCCTCCAATCCATAAAAAATACACCCAAGCAATAGGCATTATTTATGGAAACACAAAAATTAAAAAAAGACAAGACATCAAATATTCAAACAGATGGGTCATCTCGTTGCTAACAGAGATTCGACGTTTTGGTACAGACAGCCAAGAAGCCATACTTGTAAAGAGGTCAAAGTTTGTAGATTTTGATCTCATCTCAGGAAGTTTTCATACGCTTACGAAAAGCTATCTTCTTACAGACGTCAAAACACTAATGTCACACTGGCAAATGTCAAAAACTGAAAGACAATCTTTCTTGGCCGACTGTACTCTGTTCTGACGTCATGTTTTAATTCATTTGAATCAATATGCCGCTATTCCGGAACGGGTGGCCTGCGTCACTACCTAAGTACCTAGACAGTTTATAGCACTATGATAAATACCAATACTTTACTTTATAAAGGATTACCTGCTTTTGCCCACGACTTGGTACGCGCATATTCCGTTTTTTCCTGTTCCCGTAGGAATATCCCGTTTACGTATAGCCTTTAGCCTTCCTCATGGCTATGAAATACAAAAAGAATTTTCCAAATCGTTCTAGTGATTAGCGCGTTCAAACAAACAAATTCTTCAGCTTGATTATATTAGTACAGATGATTAAGGAGCGGAGCCGCGGGAAGTAGCTAGTAGTAGTAGACTTTGAATTACTAAAGCTATGGAGGAGTGATAACGCCAATGTCGCCAAGCTGTTTTGTTACGTAGGTAAGTCAACAGGCAGCAATATTTTCATTTACTGGCAAATGTCAAAAATTTAGAGACCATCTTTCTTGGCCGACTGTACTCTGTTCTGACGTCATGTTTTGATTTCATATAATCAATACGCCGCTATTCCGTCACGGGTAGTCTGCAGTCTATGTAGTCAGTTTATAACACTATGTGAATGTTATATGTACCTGTGTGTATGTGCTAACATAGTTAGATCATTGTTTGCGATGATATCAGACAGATTGAAGTTAGGGGTTAATAACGACTTGATCGCAATTTTATTGTACAGGTTTAGCGTTTACGGGTCAGTTCAATGTTGTTAATTATAAGAACGATTTGCATTACATACAGGCTACGACTATTGTTTATGACAAGATATGCTAGGCCACGAAGATTTTCGTAGAATTAAGGTGGGTTTTTTTTTTCATAATAAAATATTGGAGCTCGCGAAAGTAACAATTTTTATTATGTACCGAACATTCCAACAATGCCTTTTGATAGGAATCCATCCTACAAAGGCCACCACATGAACCAGTCAATAATAGTACCTAGATAATATCTATAATAATTACAAAATAGCGAACTAATACAGCCACCATTAATCCGCCTGCAATGCGTGGTCATTATGGCAATTTCCCCTGGCGGCTATTCTCGGTAGCGGCAACGATTACATGCCTACTGTAACATACTAGATACCATAGAGTAAACGATAGAACTATGTACCAGTAGACACAGTGTAACTATCCACTTAGTAGAGGCAGTGGTGCAAGGGATTTGACATTGAATTGGCAGTACACTTTTTGAGGTTCTACCGGGTACAAGTTTTGACCTCTAGAGGCATACATCATGAAGGCCGCTAACATCCATGCTTTTAATTTGCTGATATAAGAAGCCTCATTTCAGGATCACGAACCAAGAGAGGCCAACTTTCATACTTAAAACTTTTAAGAAGTCACAATCTCATCTCAGCGACAATGAATGTCAAAAATTCTGCAAAATGTAATGTATGCAAAGGGAAATTAGATGTGTTCTTTGAACACATCTAATTTCAGGATTCACTGCGAACGTTTCTTACAGTAATTGCTTTTCTATTACACAGACACGCCACAAGAAACTGTACAAACTCCCTCAGGCTGTTGTAACTTGTAAGTCAAAGCACTAGGGGCTGGATAATTCTACTCAAGCTTAAAAGACTGCAATGAAACACAAATTCCCGCCATTGGCTTCGCGCAAGTAACACATTTAGGTAGGTACCGTACCGCGTTGGTACACTGTTTACAGCGGTTAGGCAGTGACAAATTCGGAATGCAGTGATACGAGTAAATACTGCATTGTACCTAGTAGTGAACTGTGGGAAAGGCTATTAGTATGATCATTTATGGTACTTTATAGCTTGTTGCAACTGTTTTCCTAAATATCTTTCTACTCGAAACGAGTTAATGAACGCATCTTTAGCAGAAAATATAATAACAAAGTATTTGCGAACGTATTTTTTTTTCGGACCAGTTTATTAACTACTACTCAATTTTTTCCTACCTTTTATTGCCATGGCTGATTTCCACGGGCTTGTTTGGACATTGTAGGCTTTTCATTCAAATAATCTTATCCGACCTCTACAGTGTAAACGCTGTAAAACGACAAGGGAAGAAATAACTACCAGTATAGGTACCTACTACGTCATGTAGGTATCTTTTCAGTGTCTCCCGACCGTGAAATTCTGAACTTCACGCAAGAGCTCTCGTCTAGTAATATTGATTTTTCAGCCTCCCTTATGTGTTATGCTTCCCTGGTACCTAATCCTGGCATGTGAGAATTACATCTAGGTCTTCCACGCGTTCTATTTTTAGTTCATGCATATATCTGGCGTCTGTACGTCACGTCATCAATATTTTCTAACAATTTCCGTATAAAGGTTCCAGTAGACAGGCGCCACGCGGCAATGAGAAGGCGCGATTTCTCATAAATTGTGTTACCTATAGAACATTATTTATGAATACACAACGCCGCATTTTCGCGTCAAACTTGTGTAAGGAACGCTTTAAAATGAAGCCGAGATCGTTAAATGTGCTTAATTTTTCATTATGGGGCAAGGAGATCGGCCTATGGAGTAAGAAGTTAACGCATTAAATATGTTTTGCTAGAAACCAAATCGTCGAATGCAAGAGTTACAAGGAGCGTCGATGAATAAGACATACAACATTTTAAAGCTCGTTAAAAGTGTTTTATTTTTCACTAGTGGCCCGCCCCGGCTTCGCCCGGATGTATATTTTTTTTTCAAAATTTTCTTTCTTAAGAACCTTCTCCTGACAATAATAAACACAACAAAAAAAGAATTAGCGAAATTGGTCCCGCCGTTCACGCGTGATGCCGTGACCAAGGGAAATAGGGATTAATTCTTATATATATAGATTACGGACTCGGAAAAATCGGGCTATGGAGGAAAAAGTTAAACGCCACAAATTTATTTTTCCAGAAACAAAATCATCGNCTTATATATATAGATTACGGACTCGGCAAAATCGGGCTATGGAGGAAAAAGTTAAACGCCACAAATTTATTTTTCCAGAAACAAAATCATCGAATGCGTGATTCAAAGTGCGTCGGTGAATTCATGATGCGCACGCATAATGACTGTGATATGGTTTTTAGGCTGGAGACGTCATCAAGGACAATTTGGACGCTTTTCCTCGACTCAATTGCAAATAGTTTATAGATGAATCATTGATTTAGACACCACGCTTTGGATCCTGTAAACAGCTTTGCTTGCAGAATTCTCTCGGGCAGCCCAAAAATGTGGTAAAAAATTCGTGTTCATGGCGTACAACAGGACATGCAAGAACTTGGCAAACACTTCTCTTTCATGTCATAAGAACGAAAGCAACAAATTGTGACTTTAGCGTTTAACAGCACACGTCTGCGTACCCCTTTGAGGATTGTAGTCGTGAAGGTTCCGTGTGACAAGCACTTTTATACTACGACTTAATACGTCTAAACTATTTCCACAGAGATATATTATTTATAACACATTTTTGCACAAAACTAGTCCAATAAACTTGTAATACATTGTGTGCTTATTGCGAGTTTTTTAACGTCCTCGATCGCGTAAGCGTAAACGTCAATTTGTATTGAAACTAAATAAGCGCTGTCTGGTGACACTCACGAAAATAAGCGAACGTTTACGCTAACCCGATCGAGAACGTTAAAAAACTAAAAAATTGTATTCTTTTTTTGTTAAATAAGGAGCAACGAATTTTAATAGAAAAATCTTGTAATATTACTTAATACCTTTGTCATAATAAAATCCAACAGGTTTTATAATAATTCGTCCAAATTAAATGGATTCCGAGGTTTTTACACTTTAGGTGCTTGGGACACTCCACTGTATGCCTACCTGGATTTTTCCTTAATACGAAACCCATAATCATACCTACATTCATACTTGATTTAACAGTGACGAACTAAGGTAACAAGTATGTATATATTCAACAATATAATATGCACCAAGTAATAAAGTAAAACTTGTCAACCTTGACTGTTCAGACAATTTGCGAGAAGGGATCATTTCGCAAGTCTCCGCGAGGGATATGTAGGTCGCGTCCTTTGCGAACCTTCGCAAGCCTACCTACCTAGTTACTTTTTACGGGGTAAACAAAGAGCGTAGGAAAATCAAGTGCCCTTGAAATTAGGTAAAGATTTACTCAAAGGCTAGGGAATTGAAGAGTGGGGTTTTTTATTTTTGGGATTCGTGTGTTTTTCACGTCAAATCAATGAAGTGTAAAATATTAACGTGGCAAAATCGTGTTTGTAAAATGAGCCTAAAGTGTTAAATAAATTAATCTCTGAAAGTATTGAACCGATTACGAAAATTTTGTCACTTACGGAAAGTTATTTTTTCCCGTAAAATGCATAGCAGCTAGGCCGCAGAGAATGCTAGACGCTTTATTTAGGTACTGGAATACTGAATCGTATTATGTTCAAAACTAGACAGCTGTATTTACCTATCGAAGCTCGCGTCCTTCGCAAAGGTCTACAGGCGCCGGCTAAAAATAACCCATCCCTTCATGTCCTCTCAGTTGGAATAGCAAATACCTGGTGTAAGGTATGAAATTAAATTTGTACTAGCTTTTGCCCGCGACTTCATACGAACATATCTCGTTTTCTCCCGTTCCCGTATAGCCTAGCCTTCCTCATGAATGTGGCTATCATATACAAAGAAGAATTTTCCAAATCCGACTGGCAGTTCCAGAGATTAGCGAGTTCAAACGAACAAGCAAACTCTTCAGCTATATTATATTAGTATTTTTTTTTCATGTATATATTATTCTTAGTTAAAGTTCGACAAATAGAACCATACACACACTTGCACACATTTTAAATTAATATTACTGCTGTAAAATAAACCATGTTTGGGGAATTTACGCTTGAAAATACTGGGAAAATTTTCAAATGGAAAATTACCCGGTTATTTTCCCATTGGGTATTTACCCACTGCCCATCTCTCTTCCTGATAGCTACAACCTGTGGGTCTTAAGGTCAAGAGTGAATAGGTTACATCTCGGCAAGCGTGCTCCATCGTCGACCAATTCATCGCTTTCCATCAGGTGAGACAATGCGAGCCCATCAATAAATGATTAAACCAACCAAGTGCGTGTCGGGTCACGCACAGTGAAGGATTCCGTAGTTACCCGTGTCTTAAACCAAGACAAAAAATAAATAGCTAAACGTATCCTTGGATGGAAAAGAGATAAAATGATCATTGATATTTATGTTGTAAGTAGGTTAAACATAACACTTTTACACGTCAATATTTTTGGGTTATTTTAAACTAGATGAGGTTGGTGGTCGTCGCACCCTCAATATTTTTAAACGACGACACCCCACTCCATAGGAAAGTCGATAAAAAAAATCATCGCCACTTTACGTGTCACTTTGTCGACGTGATTAATATGTAGTATACCCATACCAAATTCCAACTTTCTAGTGCTAGGCGTCTCTGAGCTAAGCCTCGGACGGACAGACAGACGGACATGGCGAAACTATAAGGGTTCCTTGTTGACTATGGAACCCTAAAAAGGTACTGTTTATTTTAAAAGAATTTTTCAAGCAGACATGCGACAGAAGAGCAGGATGAGAAACGTAGACACCGTGTTAAGAGACAGAAGGAAACTTAAAATAGATAAATAAAAAATACAAAAACCTTTTATTTCATGCAAGTATCTTACAAAAGAAAATTGAATCTCTATGATTAACAAATAATGTTTGTTGGAATAAATTTTAGGTACTATTTCCACTTGCAAGAACCCCTCCTCGGGTAAAGGCCTCCTCCAAAGATCGAAAAATATATTGGTATAATAACTTAACTAAATAATGATTACACAATCCTAGGACGATGTTTCCATAATATCTGACACACTTTCATCAATTACTCTTGCAACTATTAACTAAAGCCGGTTCAGAAACCTATTTGATACGAATGTTTGCATAATATTACGCATTCAAAAACTGCTTACTATTTTCTTATTTCCAAAGCATATTCATTAAGGTGGAATCATAGTCAATATAGTTTTATAATTGCGAAATTCATTTGAAAACCACTTATCAGTACCTATCGTGTTTTATGGCAAGCGCTAATGAGCAATTTTTCATCATCCTAAGTAGGTACCTACATAATTAGAGCAGTTACGCACTGCATCCGATTCGGATCCGTGAAAATACGTTCCGAAGTAGTCATAGAACTATTTCTATGGTANCGCTTTATAATTGCGAAATTCATTTGAAAACTTACTAATTAGAGCAGTTACGCACTGCATCCGATTCGGATCCGTGAAAATACGTTCCGAAGTAGTCATAGAACTATTTCTATGGTAGTTTGTAACACACTAGATCCGACTTCTGTCATCCGATTTCTCTCCGTCGTCGTCGAGTCTCCAATTCCGAAGAAATATTGAAGGACCGAAGTAGTCGTAGTACTGTTTGTATGAACACTTTCGTTTTACCTCGGATTCAAATCGGACACAAAGATGACACCTGAATAGCTTGGATTTGATCGGATTGTAGATATAATTATTGCGTAAGCAATATAATGCGAATTCAGTCCGAGTTTTTTAGACTCTAGATCCGTATTTTCACAAATTCGGATCGGATGCAGTGCGTAACCGCTCTTAGTTCACATGGATAAAATAAAAATCCAGTATAATTTCGATATCATTGTGTTCAAACTATTACAGAATTACGGATTAAGGCAATTAATCCGTTTCGTACAAGTGTTTGATAATAATTCATTACAAGATAACGAGAAATAATGATTTGCGTGAAATACATTAGTAGGGCTTTAGAAGGAACACTGATGGGTAATTTAGTCAGTAAGAGGTATCAACAGCCGAAGCCATGAAAAAATTGTTGCTAGTTATGGTTAAATGGACGACTACCCTAATGAGAAATGTTTTATTACAACCCATCCATAGTGCTTTCTTGGTCTATTCTGTCAACATCTCACCGTGTAAGCTTAGGTGAAGTCAGGATTGACCACGAAGTGAATTGCCATTACAGCTTATTTGTAGGTATGGATCATTATATTTCTATAGTATGGATTGAGAGCTCATTTCTTCTTCACTTCACCTAAGCTTACACGGTGGCATGTTTACAGAATCGCACTACTGTAGCAATCTCAGCGTGTTAAAGTAAGTTGTCAGTCCCTAGCAACAATTGGAATGACACTTCACCTGACTTTTCTCGGTGATTTTTTTTCAATAATCGAGGAGCTGCTTACGATATGAAAAAAAAATGTGTGTCAACTTGAGAACTTCCCCCTTTTTTGTCAGTTATAAAATTAAATGGGTCAGCATCATGATAACCTTCTATTAAAATTCTAGCCTTGCCTTATTTGTGGCATTTACTTGCGAGACGCTGCGAGCGTTCTCATTAGCCTACGGTAATTTTCCTAATTTGAAACGTAATGAGTTTCTTGTTCAGGTATCGCGGGGCGTCGGCAATCTTAGCACCGACTTGTATGAATAGTCGAGCTACTGCTATTTAAATTACTTTTTGGCAGAATTTTCTTGGAAAAATAATGCGCCATTTCAGGTTATCATCGGTGGCAGGACTTAGGTCACTTTAACTGCAGATTTTGGGGCGCTGAGAACAGATAAAAACTCAAACAAATAACCTCGATTTTCGAATGAAGCATTTGTAGTTGAGTATTTCTCAAATTCTACTTTACCCTGAAAACCTACCAAGAAGGCACTAAAGTAGGGTTAGACAATTTCTTAACTGCAAATACTCAAATCAACAACCCGCTCACAGTCTGTGATGCATCTTGCAACTGCTTTATGGGGACATTTTCACTTTACTCAATTTGCGATACATCTGCCTAATTGGGATCGCAGTTGATTTAGAGACTTCAAATAAGACCTGAATACATTTGATAATTATTTTTGGTTCATAATTAAGACGCTGATATGCTTAAAGCACTTTCTTCGTCTCTTCATCAATTTATCCTGACGCAAATCTGTGGGCTTAGCTTTCACCACTAATCTCTGTTTAATCGAATTTGCTTGTTCATCACATTTTGTGAGTCGTTTAACATCTGCGTCCATTCAGGAAACAATTATGTAATTATTCGGTTATTAAGTTACATTTTTATTTCAGTTATATTTTATTTAAAATCATCACAATGAATTTTGTCGTACTTTTGTAATAATTTTTTACCATATAACCGAATTACTTCTAGAGTTTTTATCATGGCTTTTTTCTTCGATAAATACTTATTATTTTTGTTTCACGGGAATATGACGTTTTAATTTGTTTTATAACGGTTATTAAAATAAACAATAAATCTGTAGGTAAATTCCATAGAAATATATAAAAAAAAAACATAATATAAGTAACTACTATTTTTTTTTAATCTTTAAAAAAATTCAGTCCTCGTCAAATATTTATGGAAAACATGAAATACCTATGTTATTCTAAAAACATTACTGCTTTGGACAGTAAATAAAAACTAATTTATAAAGAATATGACCGTAGCAGGTAGGTACTCATAATTATATATATTTTGACGGTCATTAAAATATTCAAAAGGGTATGTGTTGATAGGAACACAAGAATGTACCTACTTCCGGCCTTATATTGTTTTTAAGTCGGTATTTCATGTACGGTTAATTGAAAAGGATTATTTGTTAAGGCCGGTTATCTTTTAGATCATATTTGCATATTTTAAGGTCATACGCGGGACATACCCGATCGGCGATTTTAATGCAATATTTGCTAATTAAACAAGAAATCGTATGCTTTACGTGAACTTACATAATCTGACTAACCTTGTGATTTGGACCGGTTCACTGTAATCGATTAACTTTAATGATAAAAAAAGCTTACAAAATAATTGTTTGAGAATAAATGAATTCATATTTTAATACAAGAAGAAAAATAAGACTTGCTGCTATTTAATATCATGGATTAAAAAAATGAAAAACAAAACTGCAATTCATATTATCTATGTGTTAAATGCCAATCAGCACAGCAACACAAAATTCGACAAAAAAATTATTTATAAATATAAATCCAAATGGAAATCTTAATAAAATATTTATATTTTGTATTGTGTCTACAATAATTATATGTACAATAAATGGCGTTTTCACAAGGAATGAGCCCTTGTGTAGCCGGATAGCCAGAAATAATAACTGCACGGATCTTATAATGGAAGAATAATCTTTATTATGTAAAATAGCTTTTGTCCGCGACTTCGTACGCGCATATCCCGTATTTTCCTGTTCTCGTAGAAATTTCTCGTTCTCGTATAGCCTATAGCCTTCCTCATGAATGTGGCTATCATAATATACAAAAAGAATTTTCGAAATCCGACTGACGATTCCAGAGATTAGCATTTATTATTAGTACATATATGTGTACACACGCCATATTAGTTACTGAAACGATGGATGATGAAAATATTGCAATTTGTCGAAAATGTATAGGAATGGAGGCTTTTTTGACGGATTGCGACTGAGACGCGAATTGAGAGAAACGTGTAGAATTGGCCCTCAGATAAAGAACTTCGGAGAAAGACAATAAAATTGATATGGACTGATTGGAATTTTTGGGGGGTACCAGCACTAAAAAGTGAAAAATAAAAAATCGTTTTTACAAAAAAAAATAAAAAAACAAACATCTTCGCGTAGGTTAAGAAATACGGCTAAGAAATTATTTTGTCTATTGATATGGATATTGGACTGTGCTTGCGAATGAGAAGTGACGACTGAGCTCCGGAATTTTAGCATACCGTCTTGAATAGGTCAGGTTTTTCCTTCAGTTCATTCAGAAAAAAAAAAAATTACAAAAAAATACAATATAAAAAAATACTTTGCAGTGTTTTTTATTTGGAAGTGGGTTGTATTTTCTTGTAAAAAAGTTTTTTTTTCAGATGGATACTCTAGTCTTTATAAGTGGTTTGACGATTACGTATGTTGGTACTGGTTTATGGTCCTCGAAAGCTCTCAAGACCAAGAATTGACCGTGGACTTCAACCGTCTGACATTTTTTCTTATTTATGGCTCAATTTAATTCCGCCTAGCTCATTTCAACATCGGACGTACGGCGATGCGCCACCGATACATGGTGAACATTCCACCGACACGCACAAAATATTGTGGGAATACTTTTATTGTGCGTACAGCTAAGAAGTAGAATTCCCTGTCGGAGGCTGTGCTTTCTGATAGCTTCAACCTTGGGGTCTATAAGTCAAGAGTGAATAGTTTACTTCCAGGCAAGCATGCTCCATCGTCGACCACATCATCGCTTTCAATCAGGTGGGATTGTGGTCAATCACAAGCCTATGGAATATAAAAATATGGAGATTTAGATCATTTAATTTTTAAATTAATCTCAATGACTTAGCAACGAAGTCAATGACTCACTCAAAGATCAATGTTAATGTTCCAATAAACAATTATGCCACAGAGGACGTTGCGAAACGAATCGAAAAACAAAATGTCGTAACTGCACCACAATCACAAGGCTACAGCTATACCAGGATAATAATGATTAAGACAGTGATAAATTTCATCTTGATGAATGACGTGTTTCACTGTTATCGAGACTGGTAACCTGACTTATTGACATTGAACAGTGGTGCCTGTTTCTTGGGTGATAAGGGTCAATCTGAATCGCCTTTTCCCGACATGTACCAGTACCAGTATTTTACATGGGAGTACCTAAGTAACCTGTGAACGATTTACATGATACCAATTGGCAAGACTAGAGACAGATTTCTTGGTTTCTGACTGCCCGCAACGACTGTGAAAGATCTAGAAATGACAGCCACGACCAACAGCTTAACGTGCTTTCCGAGGCACGGAGGAATATCGCTATTATTTACTTATTTACTATTAATATTCACTAATCATCATCAACTTAGATTTGAGGCATATTAGGTACTAGTAGATTTCGGAAATCTAACTAATACGCATCAAATCCAAGTTAGAGCGATGTATTGATTATTTTTATGGTTATAATTATGTAAATACACACTTGTTATTGTCGAAGATCGTATTTTGATCAATTTACAACCTGACACTGACGTGCAAATTGCAAAAAACACAAGAAAATTTGAATTTCGCGTGCTACCACTACGCAATCGCCTTGAGACCACCGTGACCCATCCATCGACCGATTTCGACAAGCGTTGCTTCACCTTGTAGATTGACCCGTGCGGCTGATATAATGTAGACATGAGCTCACGGTTAAGAAGGTAGTCTGCTCTAAAATGTTCTTCGATGAGAAGATTGCATGTCAAGTGGACATAAAATAATATCACATGACACTATTAGGTATTTTTACTGAAATAAGTATTGTATCATATTGTCCTCCTACAATTCTGCTCAATTAATTTGTCTGAGGTAGATTAGAAACTAAACCCTCGGCTTTCAAAAACCCAGACTAACAATTTATGCTAAACCTAACTAAGTACATGCCATGAATATACACTCATAGGCGTCGAAGTCCTAATCCGCATTGCCACGTTGAATGGCAATACTTATTCTTTGGACAAAGAATAAGCCAGCCCTCTGGCACCAAAGTGTCAGGACATGTCTGTTGGTAGTCATGTTTTCATAACATAACATCCCTTATCATTATCAGCCAACAGCAGGCCCCGGCTGGACTAGGATAGGCCCTCTTCAATAGCATAGCATTGTCAATACTACAACCTGGCAGTCTACGTAACATAACGTATCTACCTTTAACCAACTGTCAAATTAGATACCACCAGTAGCTCAAACGTCATGTTTGAAAGGCAAACATGACGTTTCACCTACTCTAATTTGACAGTTGGTTAAAGGTGAGAGTGAATAGGTTACTTCTAGGCAACCGTGCTCCTTCGTTGACCACATCATCGCTTTCCATCAGGTGATATTGTCATCAGACGCTATTCTATCAATAAAAAATCTTTAAAAAACTCAGCAACCTGCATGCAGCTGCTAATAATTCTTGCCCCCAAACCGGCTTGCTAAGTAAAGAAGTCAGCCAACTTACCGACAGTCATGAAGAGCAGTTTGCAGCCAGCTTCCAGGTTGTACCGTGAGGGTTCCGTGTCATGGAGCCGGTGGTAGATGATGTCGTAACCTTGGCAGGACTTGCCCGGCAGAACTGAGAACTCCCTAGAAGAAAAACAGATGAATAGGTTAATCTTTTGGCCCAAAAATTGGGTATTTTTTGGAACAGAAAAATTGGGTATTCGGAAAGTTGTAATAGCTTTACCATACTTTTTATAGGAGACTATTTTTTTTCTATTGTTTTACTGTTCATTCTGTTTACATTATAACTTTTGAGGAAAAACGTTTATGAATGTATTTAGTTTTTCTTTGTTTACAGATTGCTTCTCTTTTTTCGGAATAAAACGGATCCCGTATTCATATGCTGACCACAAGACGAAACTGTACTGTACAAAAACTTTTTTGTTTAGATACACTGATAGCCAAGCAACTTGCTGCGATAAGCGTTTCAGCTTGTCGCGGTAAAGGCCTGTTCAGATATAAGCGGTATTCGCTAACCAGAGAGGTTTTGCGCGTCATCCCGCCAGGTTATAATATGGAGTTCCACATTTGAGTGGGCAAAACGGTTGAAACCAGTATCGCCATACCGCCCAAATAGAGGTAAATTAATAAAAGACATAAATAGTTTTGTAAGTAAATTTCGCTACCCATAGTGGTAGCGATGCGGATGGCGAGCGTTGGGTGGCTCGCTGTCCGATCACCACCAGGCCCGGGTCGACGGCGCGTTGTGTTTCACGCGCGCCTCAAAGAGATGTCAGCATAGAAGACGGGGCCCGCTAGGGCCAGAGCCTGCCATGGTTGCGGAATTTGTTCGAAAGAGTCACCGCGGCCCTGTTACGCAAAGGGCTTTAGAAGGAACATGGATGGGTTTTAGTCAGTAAGAGTCTGACACGCCCTTCCGCTCCACCCAGAGCGGAAGAAGTAATTTGATAATTTCCCATCCTTAAAAAGCAATATCCTCTTAGGTTTGAACAGTACAATTACCGCATAACCACTCGGCTTCCGCTGCCACTCCGGGTAGCAAATACCGCGTAGGTCGATTAACATTTGGCCTTTATTAGAGTAGTTTATTAGGGTGTCTTCAATCAGACAAGAGCCAATGCTTACAGACTGGTACGGTTATGGGAGTTAGTCAGATTGACTTGTGAGAGACGTGATCTAAATTACATTCCCAAATTCACTTTCCCCTTGTGTATTCCTAATGCTTTGGCGATATAGAGTAAGCTATTCTCATAATATGGTAAGCCAGACTGCTTTGCCGGCATGGTGGAATGTCGACAACGTCGAGATGAATTTTGTGAAAATATCCTAGTGATATGAAATTCTATTTATTTCTAGCTGTGCTTATTGTTCTTACGGGCGTGTCAATTTTTTTAAGGATACTTTTGCCAATAATGGTCATAATCATTCAGTATTCACTTTATTTCATTAAATTATTTTCTCAGACATTACCTAATGAGGCTTGATTAAACTTTACCCGACTGATGTCTTACACAAATTCATAATTCATTCATTCTTTTCCCATTACAGGACAAACCAAACACACAACTTTGCCTTTTAAAAAGCTATCGACAAGAAAAATTGCCGTCGGCCGGAAAACCTTCAGAACAAGAGCTTTTAAAGTGGTATATAAAGCACTTTAAACAAGGCCTCAACTGGTGCCAAAAGCAGGCAGGTGCAACCTACGAGAAAATTGTAGCCCACAGGCCTTGGCTAAAGAAAAATGGGAGAATAATCGTATGTGAAAATAAAAATAAACAAGTGCGAGTCGGACTCTCACACGAAGGGTTCCGTTCCGTACCATTAACCGAAAAAATCGTTTCTTTTATGGGAGCCCCCTTTAATTTTTTGTTATAGCGTTAAATACTGGTATTCAGCTGAATCCCGTTTGACTGGAAGCTGACCCCAATATAGTTGAGAAAAGGCTAGACATGATGATATAGGGGCAATAGAAATACACATTCTGTGAACATTTCAACTGTCTACCGATTACGATTCTAGAGGTACAGCCAGCTGACAGACAGACGGACGGACAACGGAGGCTTAATAATATGGTTCCCTTGGTTACCATTCGGGTATGCAACCCTAAAAATGAAAATTTAATTTCCAGGAATTTCTAAGGGTTTACAGAGCATAGGTACGCTTTTGTGTAAAATTAAAATTGAATTTTCAGGGTTTGCTCTAGCGCCTGGTACAAAGCTATTGAGAGGTCCCTTTTTGGAACCCAGGCTTTATTATAATTGAAAAATATACTGGGAAAGTTTGCTTTTGTTAGTACAGGCCTTTTATCGGGGCTAACTTTAGGACTCAAGAAATTTGCTCTACATTTCAGAATGACAAAAATAATTCCAAAATATGCTTATCATAATTTTGGTTGCAAAAAATAGCGAGGTGTTTTCAATTACAATTTAAGAATGGCAGAAATATATTTGCCACATTACGCCAAATCCTACAATACTTGGTTTTATTTGCAAATAAAATTAGGCAACTTTTTTAGCATGTCTAACTGTATGTAGACTATTTAAGAGATTTTGGCATGTATGTGCGAATCTATTAACGATCGATGCGTTTTCCTTACATCAATTTCCATATTTTTCTAAATTAACATTTTGCCTTCTTTATTGCAATTTAAGTTTAATGTTTTTCTATGGAGCTCAATGCGGATGAGTGAAAATACCGTGGACAAAAGATTTAAGTACGGATTTTAAAAGTTACAATGCAGCTTGATTACAATGGGACTAAACGTAGGTAAATAACTTATACCGTCGTATTGCAGAACGTGTCGCAAAAAATCCGGTTAAGCGTTGATCCGTCATTTTATAGAACGTCGAGTCGTTATGTAACCCAGTATCTAGCCACGACATAGGTATTAATCCATTTGATTTCCATTTTAAAGCTCTATTCTTAGAAGGCACGTTTTTTAACACGATTTATACAGCCTAAATTGTAGCCAGTTTTATATCGAGTCATAAAATGTGTATGGAAACACGTGCTTTTGTTTCCAAATCTTGAATCAATCTANGGATTTATAGCCTAAATTGTAGCCAGTTTTATATCGAGTCATAAAATGTGTATGGAAACACGTGCTTTTGTTTCCAAATCTTGAATCAATCTAAATCCATATTCGTAGTGTGTCAATGCCGCTAATTTACATACACCCACGTTACGCTTCATAATTATAACAACAGTTATGAAAGTTGTCAGGGGTTTCGTCCACGTCATTATCATCATCATATCAGCCAGAAGACGTCCACAGCTGGACACAGTCCTCCCCCAAGTGTCGCCACAACAACCGGTCCTGTGCGTCTCGCATCCATCGGCTACCCGCGACCCTCACCAGCCGGTCGATTCTGTAAACATTTCGAAGTGAGGACTTGGGTGAAGTGATCACGAGGTGAGCTGTCAATCCATATAATCAAGATGTCACGTGATCACGAAGTGAGCTGTCATTCCATTTTGATTATATGGATTGATAGCTCATCTCGTGATCACTTCAACCAAGCTTTCACTCGGCATGTTTACAGAATCGACCGACAGGTCATAAAGTCCACCTTGTGGGAGGCCTTCCAACGCTGCGTCTTCCGGTACGCGGTCGCCACTCCAGAACTTTTCAGCCCCATCGACCATCTGTTCTGCGAGCAATGTGCCCTG
>NDFZ01004162.1:22478-57407 GCA_002192655.3 Mamestra configurata
AAGACCTTCAAATTTATTTCAATTTGACTTATTTAGTAAAAATGAAAGGTCACCTGTAACTAACCGGAAAATCTAGTTTACAACGGTGATAATAAAATAATAAAAAAATCCACATTTGATTAATTTCGATATGTCACCGGATAATTGCAAACTACGTAAGATTACAAAATATCTTGAGAGATTGTAAACTCTCGATAAATTTTCAAAATGAACATTTCTTCTTTAATTATACAAATAAAAATCTTGTATTCTATAACATCTCCATGCCGGTCTGAGAAATTGTGGACTGATATAAACTGGCGACCACCAATCAGCACTCTGGTCTGCAATTTCGCTGTTTCGGTGTGATAGTTAAATTGAAAACTTGGCCCCTCATTGGTCTTTGTTGACCAATGAGACTGAGAATGAGACCAATGAGAGCCTTATAAAACTTTTATTTATCGCCATTTTATGTCAGTATTTTGCGTTAGTCAATTTCTCGGAATGACTTCGAGAGAAAGGCTATCAAATTTTGATGCATAAAAAAGTATTCCAAAAGCTTAGCTAAGAATTTATCGAGAGTTTACTAAGTAATTTTATAATCTTATGGAGTTCGCCCTTTTCCAGTGACATAGGTATATAAAGAATTCATTAATATTTAGCTGATAGGTAAACTAGAGACGCTGGAAAATTATAACTATAATATTATACATTTATTTTATATTCTGAGCATCACTTCTGACAATTTGAGATGAGATTATCATAAGAACGTAAATTATACCATAAATTGACGTAAGTAAATGCAATAATTTTTTTTAGAAAAATTATGTTAAGTAGTTACTTTTGAAGACGTGGCCCTGCTTTATGCCAACCAATAAAATTGAATAAACTATACTGCCGTCACAATGTCAAATATTTTATGTAAACAAAAATATGTTAAGAAAAGTAACTGTCAAAATGACACGGTGACAATGACGTAACGCTGTTGCAAAATCAGCTATTCAGTTCATTTTGTCGAGTTATGCACACATAAATGGCCACTTGATTTTATTTCGCGATTTCAGCGTAGGTCACATAGGCAGTAGAAGTTGTTCATCCTTTACAGATTTTGCGTTTATTTTTTTACACCCTGTATATTCTCGGCAAATTCATCATGTGTCTTGTCCAATGTTGCCTGGGGTCACCCAACATTTGTTTCCTTTTGCATTCCGTCTTGTCAACCGTCACGCACCACCACCGATTTCGTTTTCTTTAGCCAAGGAACAGGAGGCTAAAGGCGGGGCCTTTCCGACCATCCACATTTATATTCGTCATCCCTCCTTATCGCATGTCCAAACCTTACTTTCAACTTTTTTGTCACTTTCGCCCCTTTCAAACTTACTCAACGGGATGTTATTCGACAGCAGAAAATAAAAACGAACGTTTCTTTTACAACAAAAGCTGGCGTGACTAGGTACTTAATTGATCGCCTGTCTAGGAACCCAGTAACCTATTTCCAGCGGTAGCTTCTTACAGGGTAGGTAATATTTCATGAAGCGCCAGTCACGATAAAAGGGCAGACTCAGAAAAGGTCCATTAAAAGTTTAGGTATATTACATCGCACCGGCTCTATTTCTTCATGAACTAAGCAGTAGTGACGTAACTGCTGTGCCTTAACAGGGTCTACAATTTCACTTAGCTTCAAGCATTTTGTTAGTATCTTTTGTCTACATTGTGGAATGCTAGCTAGTACTAAATTGTTAGAAGATAAGTAGGGTTTCCACGTCTATTTTTTTGGTAATTTTAAGCTAGATGAGGCCGGTGTTTCCTAGCTGACTACCCTGAGAAGAAACACCGAAACAAACTCAGAGGTCACAGTCTCTTTTAAAGTCCATACAATCCGTACTGGTCAAATCATATGAGAACCATGTAGGTTAATGTCTGAGGTGGCCTTTTGAGGAAAGTGCCACATAATTAGAGTGGACCTGTCCAGACAGTGCAAGCATTCGTCAGTTATCGTGTAGCTCAAACTTACTCTTACCGGGTGCAGCTGAATACCAGTATGGAGTGACTGCCTATCAGACGTCCACCCCTAGTAAAGTCCTGGTAAACTTGAAGCTCGAAATACGGCTGCCTATTTGTGAATGACAAACGGAACAAGCAGACGCGTGGTAGTCCTTCACCGTCAGGTTTTTTTGTTGTATTGCGTCATGCTTCACGCAATTAACCTTTTTTCTTTCTTCTTTACGAAGCGTTAACTAACGTAAGAAGTGATGATATATACTAATTAGTATCAATGCGTTAGTTGGTAAGGATATTAAATTACCCTGAAAGTCAATGTAGACCATATATTTCTTCTGATACGGAACAGCTAGTAAATTATCGCGTCCTATGGGACACCCAACTACGTGTGACATTGGCAAAATTAGCTAGCGTATACGATAAATCTTGATCCAACTTCGTTTGAGGAAGGTAAAATATGTATCGTATGATAAATGATAATGCTTTTAGTACGATGTGCAAAATATTTCGCATTTTACCTTAAATGGGTCAATGTCACCAATCCGTTCTTTAGAATTTAGCTCATTTAGTGGATTTATGACTTCATGCACAAAGGGCGACTTAATACTCTATTCATAATCTACCTAAGGATGGTGATGTAATAGCTCGGCAGCTGCATTGTTTAACGGGTTAGAACAACAAAAAAATAAATAAATTATTTGTTGGTTGGGAGCATCCAGAGCTTCGATCACAGGAGACGTATGACAACATCATACACTGGTTACGCCCTTTTCTAAGTTATTTTGATTCCAGAGAAGTACCCAATTGATGACGCTGTCTGCACATTCTATCCACGCATCCCGACAAGCGATCAAACTTGGCTCCCGTTACAAATAATTTTGACTGACTTTTTTGTTGCCACGACAGGAGGATTTCTGGTTAAATTGAGAAATGAGAGCATGTGCTGCCGGAGCAGAAGCGTGAAAATTTTTAGCTATAGTTCTTAATAATAATTTTAGTGTTGTGTATTACTTTAATTGTAAAGATTATTATTTTGTTATTATTTTTAACCCCCGACCCAAAAACGACGGGGTGTTATAAGTTTGACGTCTGTGTGTGTGGGTGTGTGTGTGTGTGTCCGTAGCTCTGGAACGGATGAACCGATTTTGATTTTTTTGTTTGAAATATGAATTAGTCGGGAGTGTTCTTAGCTATGTTTGATGAAAATCAGTCCAAGATGGCCACCGCCACAAAATGGTGGATTACATACTTTTTCACAACTCCCTAAATATGGGTATCAAATGAAAGGGCTTGACTAGTAAAATACACTACACAAATACACTATGACAAATTTCAAATCCAAGATGGCCGCCACCAAAACTGGCCAATTACATTTTTTTTTACAACTATATGGGTATCAAATAAAAGGGCATGTCTAGTAGAATACTATATACTATGATCAATTTCAAAACCACGATGACCGCCACCACAAAATGTAGAATTACCGATTTTTTTTTCACAACTGCCTCAATATGGGTATCAAATGAAAGGGCTTGACTAGTAGAATAATGTACACTATATTGAAAGGGAATGAGGAATATTAACTAACGAAATGAAAATAAAAAGATTTGTATATAGGTATACATGTATGTATGTTATGTATGTCTATACTAATATTATTAGTCTGACCAATGCCCTAGATTGATGAGGAAAGTGGAGTGATGCAAGCACCTAGGACCTAACGACTTATTTTTTATTTAGCTTTAGGTATATTATAGGTAAATTCAGTTTAAAATACCCCTGACAAAAAGACCGCAAGTTTTTGTAATTACATACTTAGTATAGTAGCGGTCCCCCGAAACGATGACGCTTGGCCCAAAGACTCTTACCTATATTAAACTAAAAGGATCAATATATTATATTTTTTACTTTTTAAAGTTTTTTGTCGGGGCTTTTGTTAAAGATTTATTAGCCATAAGTCGATTGCTGCGCCCTAACAGGATAATGCACTCATTTTGTTAGCAGTGTCTGTAACACTGTATACATTGTGTGCAACAAATAAATAAATTATTAATAAATAAACCAAATTAGCTGTTGCACAATTTGTAAAAACGGTTTCTCCACCGAAGACCACCAGATCCATCACTAAAATCAGGCGAGATCGAGGTTAGAACCGACTCATCATTGGAATCCGATCCTATTCCTCCTTACGACAACCACCAAAATGTCTCAAATCTACCGATTCAGCACAGCACACACCTGCTCTAAAGTGTTTCCTTCCCATAGGGACCCAGAAGGCTGGTTTCGCAACGCACACCGACCATTATGCGCCAGTGACCCGATTAGGTGTCATTACAACGCGGAGTCTAACTAGGTTCGCGCAGTTTTGATGGATCAATAGACTTCCGAGTACATCGGTGACCCACCATAGGCTGGGTTGCTATGACAGAACTACTGTGGTTTGGTCTACGACGGTCTGTTCGAGACTGAGCAGACATTCTACTTGAGAATAAGCAATTGTACATGGATGGGTGACTAATACACCAAGACGAGCTGAAACTGATACAGCAATGCGACTTCAAAGGCTAATACCGAATGAGAAAGCTCTCAATACGACCTATGCAGTCGTTAATGCAGCGAAAGGTATATTCATTGATCTTTTGATATAAGCAATTGGAGCCAATTGACCCAAGAACGGCAATCAGACTGTTGGTAAGTCAGAAGTTGCAGATTCCAAAAAGGATCTTCAAAACAACAAAGAGAATATACTTCAACGCTACCTAAGCAATAAAGATAAAACGTAGACGTAAAACACAATGAAAATGTATGTATTAGCATATTTACTGCTGACAGGTCAAATCGATTCAGGATCTTTTGTGTACCTTCGAATACGATCGTGTGATTTCATTGTAAACATAAGAATCATGTGTTCAACGCTTATAAGAAGTTTTTTCGAGAGATTGTTACCGTGAAGAAACGCTCACGACGCATTTAGTAACCGATTGTGACGAAAGAAGGGTGATGTCTTTCCGCGTGTGTGTACATTTATCCCAATCGCAGTGTACTCAAATCTCGACATCGCGTTCACAATTTCACATCAATATCTACTTTTAAACGATGGAAAGGGCCTTGAGAGAGAACAATCGTTGCCTTCTAAAGGGTTTCCAGAATCTGTCACGCCTCACAGTGTCATTAAAATGAGATGAGGGACGGCAGGAGGTCTTAAGTAGCCTTCAGAATAATGTGATAAATTGAATTCATTTAAATTTTCGTCTGAAGGTCAATCCCGAACGGTTTTCAACCAAGGGTCCGACCGTAATCCTTAACGGTCAGATAATGGCGACCTTTTATCCACTCCTGGTTTCTGGAAGCGGTTTAGGATCAATTTAATGGTCCTTTGTAAAACAGAGTCGTAAGACGTATCTGATGTAAAAGTTTTAAGCCTCTTGACAGTAGTACATTTCGGACACGTGTCTCACCTTCGAGAACTCCGAAGACATCTGTTTTGGTAGTCGCATTGAGACTTGAGAAATTTAGCTTAATCTATGTTTTAATCTTCAAGGAGTTGCGCAGTTGTATACAACGAAAGGGGTTAATAATTCCTACCAGTTAAGGAACGTGATTGTATCTTCGTATGCAGTCTGATCTACGTGGCAGATAATCCATATCACCATGACTATCTCTCGGGATGAGACAATGTTGAACACAATTCGCATACCGAATTGCCGCGAACTTTGCCCTTTTGAAAGTCCATGGTCGGCCGGGAGAGGAAAGCGTGGTATTTCATCAGTTGATAAATTTCTAAATACTTTGCAACATTTGGTTGGATATTTAAAAATACATAAATCAGTCAGCTATTTGCTGAGCCTTTTCGGCGACATCTCTCCCACACAACTGGTGATAACAAAGTTCAATAAAAATAATGTATTCTGCGTAAATGATAGTCCTGCAGCTAAAAGTTTTTCTTAAGTAGGTCTTAAAAACAAGAGTATTTCCTCAATTAAAGACTGAGGACACAAAATGTCAACCGATTACCCCCTACAATGTCACGCCTCCTACAATGTAATATAACATAGGAAGTGAAAGTTTTTAATGACCCACACTTATGACGATACCGGCCCATAACCAAGCAATTCAGTAATGTCATCATAATGTTACTAACTAGCAAGAGTTGTTGTAACTCTGGGTTAATTATTATTAATCTTTGTGTTTGACGGAAAGTGTTGCACTCAATTTATAAATTAATCGCATAAAGCCTTGTCATACGAAGAAAAAATATTTTAAATTTTTGGAAGCCAAATATTCGCCGTACTGATTGTCACATATTTGTGACGTTTGGCGTACAGGAAACGCGCTCGCTTGTCACTTATATGTGACAAAGGCGTTCAAAAGATTAAACCGTAATAAGTAGACGTTTATGAGGTTTAAAGTGTAAAGGCAGAGGAAAATGATGAGGAAAGCAGTAGCCCGGACAGTAACATTGTCAATCAATGAAACGCAAAGGACAAAAATAAAAAGCAAAAGAATAGAATCGTAAAAAAGTAGCCTACGACCATTCGTGATAGTCCAGAGGCCCTACTATGAAGTCTTAAAACGATCATGATTCCGGTCTAAGAGGGAGAAGGAGCTATACATAGCGAATAGCACTATCCCGTTTACATCATCGGAATTGGATGGCATTAGCACGTCATAGTAGGGCTGCAGCTTTCATGAGTGAGAGTAATTTTAAAATCTAGCACGTCTCTCTCAGTTATAGCCAGATCAATACGCGTTGTAAAATAGATATGACAAGACCCTGTTGCCTAGGAAACCCTCTTAATAATTCTAAGCATTTTACTCTTGAGTGGGCCGGATCATAAATTGGCGTAATGGGCCCTTTGAAGTTCCCAGACAGTCTTTAGTCAGGGTGTAATTGCGTTGAGTAAGCTTGCTTGAACATCAAATAAACTTCCTTTTGGCGGAGGTATTGGCAACTGACAGATGGAGGGATGGACTGGACTAATTTTTATCTCGAGGAAAAGTTGAATTTCTTGGAAAATAATATTCTGCTCTAGAGCGACAATAGATTGAACTGGTTAGGACATGTTCAAAATCTTCCGAAGTTAGGCAGAGTTTAGCGGATCTTGATTAACACAAGTATCAATAGTTTTTCTACATATTGTGTCGTTTCTCCATTAGTAGCATATCATCGACCCATCCCTAACACAGTGTGAGTATGGAGCCCCGTCACATAATTTTCTGTGTTGCCCGTCGTGCACCACAATCTGCACCTTCAGGGTCTTAAAACGAAAGAGCTGGGTCGCTACGTAGGTGAGTAGGTACTGGGCGGACAAATATGAGGCGTAGATACAAAGAAAAGGAAGATATAGCGTATGTCAACAGCTCCTAAAAAAATCCTGATTACCATAATACCGCACATTAGAATCCAAAATTTTCTTTTAAACCGATTCATCACAAAAGCATAATCATGTTTTTTCTTTCACTACGTTGAGGTTCAGCAAAACATTTGTTTTTTTATGTTGAAGCTGCCAAACAATTTCGTACAACTCTACTTTAAATAAATACAATTTACATGACAATAGAATAGTAAGGTATTCAAACATTACAATAATCCAAGAGGTATTTATGTAAACACTAATACACTGTTGTTTACACCGACTTAATTAAAGTTAAACAACTGTAAGAAACTATCAACATTGTTACTATTGGACAACTGGGTTTCCAACCGCCTCTGGGGTAGTGAGGTCTAAAGTTCTTTGTTATTTCGAGAAAATTTCCTTTGGGAAACTTCTTTTAAACAGAAGATCTGTTTAAACATTTTCAGTAGCGGATAAACTGAAGCGAAGTCTGGAGAAGTGAGGACACTTCGAAGCAACGGCTGAACAGTAAAGTTGTGGAACTGCACTAAAACCTGCAGCTGAAGTGATCTATGCGCTGCTGATTTATATGTGCTATCAAAACGAAGAATAAATGTAGCAGATATCTAGGTACTGCACATAACAAGGAAAATGTTTCCCTCTTTCTTACATCTATGGGACTTTATATCATCATCTGCGTCCGTAAACGAATCTCTAGCGGCCGGTCTCAACTGTCTGTCAACTCAAATTAGCGACCTACAGTAGCTGACTGCAGTGCTGTTGGTAGCTAATTTGACAGTGGGTTAAAGGTAGATACGTTATTGAGACAGCCGTAAGAAAATACAAGCATAAATCTAGTTGAATTTCAGTAACTTTCTCAGCATTATATACCTTACCATACCTACCTTTGAAAATCCAATTCACCTTCAAATTGCGTAAAAAAAATACATAAACATTTTACTAACAATATCAACATCAATGTCGATTCAGATCAAACGTACTAAGCAAATATATTAAGAGAGCCTTTTTCCAATTTCATTTCGGAGCGAATAATGTCAGCTTTTGTATATTCAAAGAATTTAATTAAATGATTTTGATTTCGTTGCTCAAAGAATGTTACTCGGTATTGAGCCTGATTTTCAGCCATCAAATAAAATAAACAGATTGAATTGGGGAAGGTTGTGACTTGTAGGTACCCTTGGATATGTTTGACCCCTTGATATTCCGTTTAGAACAATGTGAGGGATAGCGAAGTCAAGATTCAAAGCATTTTTTTCAAATACATTTTACAGGCTTTTTTAATTGTCAAGGTCCAAGGCGGTCAGTCAAAACCATGAAGCTATTTGCACGTTCGAAAGCGTAGAACTCTATGGTAATCCATAGAGTTCTACGCTGCAACGTGCAAGAAACTCCGCGGACACTCTTGGTTGGATGGACATCTTCCAGAATCACAAATATTACATATCATAGCGAAAATCCTATCCTACTCCCTAATCTATACAAATACTTGAAACTTGGCATACGGGTGAGACCATGAACCACCTGAATAAGGACGTCGGATCTCGTTACTATGGAATCAAATCCGACTTTCACGCGGGCAGAACCGCTGGTTAAACCTAATAAGTATGTTTGCTTAACTGCGTTCAGTTCATGTCAATGGAAAACGAAAGTTCAGCTCAAATTGGACAGCGATTTGGGTCTATGGCCGCTTAGCAGGTCAACTTTACCTCTTTTTCACGTATGAATAGTTCAGGCCTCGAAAGGGGCTGCGGTTGTTATATTACTTCCAGGTTTGTACCCGTCAGCACACGCTTAGCAAATCTTACCAATTGCTTACAAAGAGCGACTCAACTGAACTGAAGAAGGGCTAAGGGCCCATGCAATGTTTTCTTCATGTATCTCTTCTATAATTCCTTTATCCACCTCTGCGTAGAACCGTCCTTGGTGCAAACTCGGCTATTCCCCGATTATGCAAGATAATTAACAGCTGCAGTGACGTAATCGATATACACCATGACAGTATCGGGAAATTTATTAAATCAATTATTCAATTTTATTGTGTTCTGAGGGCTGTTTAAAATAAAATAAAAATTAATCATCGTAATTGTATAATAATTAATTAATTAATTTAATTAATTAATTTAATCAATTAATTAACTTGTTTTAATTAATATAATCCTGTTTTTATTATTTTATTAATCAATACTTCATGTTGTACTGTTTAATTTAAAATCGTTTTATATTGAATGTTATCCGTTTTTTTTTTTGTGTGCATGTTGTGTTAGCCAGTAAGTAGTTTTTACACTTACAAATGTATTTTTTGTAAAATTGTACTCCACAAATGTAATAGTGTACATAACTGTTGGCTAACCTAATAAATAAATAAATAACTTATATGATGTACAAAATAAATAGTATTATTTTCTATTCAAGGTTTGACTAGGTATTCTAATATTGATAACATAAGTAGTAGATATGTGGGATCATAATAACCAATTATTGGTAATACCTACGTATAGCTGACGCTGAGCTCTCTGACGTCAGAGCCAGCAGAAACCTATAAAAAATAAATGGTTGTTCAAGAAAGGATAAGTTTATTGCGCATTATTTATTTTTTTGTATAGGACCTCCTATGACGTCTTTGACAAAGAAAGTCGACCGCTAAGGTGTTGGGCAATTGACACCATAATGATAAATCAATAGACGGAAGTTTTAATTGAAGTAGGTATTTGCCATTGTTTAATTTAAAGTAGGGGATCAAAGTCGGTAGTTTCGAACTGAAAAAGAATCGTAAAAAAAGACTCGACAAAAATGAGATGGGTAGGTACTGGGTACTTAAATAAACGCTGTACCTGTAATATCACGGACAATGGAGTGAATGAACTAAGAAAACGCGAAGACGTTTTTATAGAAATTTAGAAATTATTCGACAATGTAATGAGAATGCGCTGTCGCATAGCATTGTCTGTGGGTGACTTCAAAATAACGCAAAATGGGGGGAAAAAGATAGAATTAATGTCAAGGCCAATCCCTAGGGGGCGTAGTTTGGCCTTCAGGGACTGACCTTGGGCCGCTCGCCGTTCGCCCAGATTCAAGCAGGCGGCAGAGAAAAAAATAAGGGTTCCTTTAATGCCTCTTGACTACGGAACCCTAAAAAGTTGTTTCAACAAATCGAGTCCGACATGTTTGGTTAGCTTCGCCCCATTCTGATACAAAACAGCAAGGCTGCGGCCTTCGACTCGTGGATTTATACTTTTAGTTCAAGATGAAGTTGATAATTGAATTTTTCCGTTGCTAAGTTCCGTGAATGGCTTCCGATAATTTGAAGTTGGCAAGATTTGAATGAAACTTGAGCGGAATGTTTTCACAGGGTTAATTTAGAAGATTCTGGTTAGCTATAATTTTTGTTTATGACCGAAACTCGACGAAGAATGATTCTGTTTTTTATTACTATAAAACATACTGCTGGGACACAAGCCTTGTCTTTGGAAGGACTCATTACGTCCCAAGGGTTGGTTGGTTGATAGTCACTAATTTCATCAAATTTTTAGTCTTAGGCCTTGCCGATATGCCAGCTGAGTACGGAAGTCTTCACTACCAGACAACGCACGGCATAGACCGCTGGTGTAGAAGTTTATTTGTTCCTTACATTACGAAAATGAGAGCTAAGAAAGGACTGAAATTTCACCCACTCAGGGAGTTTAAATAAGGGATGTCGGTTTATCTATGATATTTGTGTTAAGGGGTTATAGGGCATAGGGGCACTGGACTTGTACATAATAGTCCAAAATACCACTTATCTTCATTCTATTTCCGTTTTATTACGATGTATGCGTGTAATTCTCGTAAAATGCATTTTGAGCGCGATAAGAAAATACGTATCCATGTACACGAACCGGCTACGCTTATTTAAATTCTTATGATACCGTATTCGTTGAAACATTCGATGTTTGCTGTAATAGGAATCAGAAATAATCATTGATTTAATAAGTTTATGGGAAATGTTGCATCTGTCGCAAAAGCGGACAATCGCATTTTGTTATGCGATTGTAAACTTAAATAAGGATTATTTGTTGAATGGCATCACGCTTTTATTACCATGATTGTGTTATGCAGAATTGCAGAGGTATAACACAGCAATTAGTTACACTTATTTATAACCATCTTCAAAAAAAAAAGGATATTCACAATTTAAATGAATGTATTTTTTTTCTGTATTAGTTACTAGTTATTTTTAGTTCCATATTATATGATCCAAGCCTAATATTTACCATCAACCAGACACAACCAAAATTTAGACACTTATTTGGAACTTTTGATGTAAAAGCTGAGCTGACCAATTTTTTGAGGGCCAGTATTTTTTTAAATTACTAATTGGCTTGCATTTGACCACAATCTCACCAGATGGAAAGCAATGATGTGATTGACGATGAAGCATGCCTCCCTAGAAGTAGGTAACCCATTCAATCATGACTAAATCCAGTACCAGACTTCTTTAAAATTTGCGTTGAATAGGTAAACTGTTCATAGGGTATTGAGTCTAACTAAACACACAATAACTAGCCGTAGGTATAAAGTATAACCTGTAACAGCTGCAATGTTTGAGTTATGTCACACTTTACAATCATAGTAGTTCCATTGTTTCTGTTAACTGATTATAGGCTTATGTGGTATTATAGTTATAATAACTGTTGCATGTAGTTTATTTTGTCTGAATGGATATACCTAAAGGTATTATAAAAATAAATGGCCAGTATTTTTCTTTTGTATTATATCAAATTTTCACATTAAAATATGTTTTCATTTATTCGTTTCTCTTCCTATTCATCTAATATTATAAATGTGAATGTTTGTGAGGATGGATTAGATGTGTGTTACTCTTGCACACATAATCTACTTGAATGGTTCTGTTCTGATATAACTTTACAGTAATGAAGCCTATTTAATTATAATTATCAGAATGACACATAGGTCATAATTTATAAAGGAGAAAGTACCTACTAACAAAACGCAGGCGGAGCCCCGGAAAAACAAGTCAAGTAGGTTGTAGAAATAGATTAAAAAATATTGTTGTTGCCATCATTCATATGAATTGATTTCATCAATGGTTTTTATGCAAAACTAAAGTGTCTAATGTTTATAATAACTGCTATTACGTTTTAAGTCAGTAAAAAAGAATTTGGCCCATATTACAATGTAAGTCAGAAAGATAACTAAAAATATTTTCTTGTTTGTCAAACAGCTGCCAATTTCAGAGGTTGTAATTATCAGACAGATCAATATCGTCGGTTAAGCAGTTGATTTACATTATAAAGACGACAAAGTATTATTAAATTATAAGAAGTACTTACAAAACATCTGCTTGTTGTTTTAACTCTTCTGTCTTCATGATCCGATTATCAAACAGTTCCGGTCCATTTTTTCTGCATGAATAATACTTTTCTATACACGCTTTCGTCTTGTCTATGTCCCCGTAACAAGCATTATAAAACAACACTAATTGTTTATCCGTTAAATCCTTAGGCACATATTTTGATTTATCCAGTTTCTGCGTCCAGTACCGTAGCTCATTTATATCCTCCTGGGAAAATTTATCCATTGCTGCCGTCGCCTCATTATAATCAAACTCTAAATCCACTTGCATCTCTACGCTTTTTGAATTTATTTGAATCGTAAATCGTATACGAATTTGTTTATAATCAACACACACCCAACCTCGAACACGATGAATTGACAACTAAACTAATGAAAAAATTTAACAATTAAATTGATGTCTCCATAATGTTGCCATTATGCAAAATAAATTTCTACCAGAAATACTTAACATGGTAGTTTTTATTTTCGATAAAAACCATACAAGCATTACTAGTGACTGAACCATCTTGAATTTATAAAAGGTATTTCGGCATAATTATAAATTAAAAGAATGGATTCTGAAGCGTCGTCGTAAGTTGAATCAACTACAGAAACATATAAATAAATAAACTAGGTTTCCGTGCACAAATTTTAATGAAGTTATTCTTTTGACAGGGAAACTAACCTCGTGATTGTAACTAGAAGAGACCGATACAAATTATTCTGCAGGACGTATTGGAGAACATTGGTTATTTTTATTGTTCCAATTATATTGTTACCGGTTACTTTTTTCAGTGACATAAGTGTAAGTGACTTTCAAAGAAAAACCTAATAATCTGAGATAAAATTCGAAAAGTTATAATAAATTAAGGCGATTTATCCATTCCATCTTCTTTATTGAGACACACGACTTGCACACATGCCGTCTGTAAGTGGTTCAAAAATTCATATCACGTGTGTGATATAATTTGAAGTGAACAAAAATCTACCTGCTCTGTACCTAGAGCCTTTATACTTTAAAGGTCGGGAAGGCTTAGCGTCAGCATCAAATGTGTGAACATGGCATGTTTTCCTTGATTTTTGGTAGCAAAGAAAGAAGGAGCCATTTGGTTCGGCCCACTTGATAATAGTAGCCACTGCCGTCCAAGGAAATCTGCAAAACCAGGAACAAGTGTATGGCCTGATGGCACCTGTTCTTTACACTTCTCTGTGGTCAGAGACAATCCTTAAATGTCTCATGTGATGCATCTATAATGAGGGCTACCGTTTTCGTCCTCACCAGTTGGCGCCACTGGCGAAAAAGGTCCTTAAGCATAGCATTGTTGTTATCAAAGTTGTTATAACATGTGAAAAAAGTTAGAAGGAAAATAATTTATGAAACCGNCTATAATGAGGGCTACCGTTTTCGTCCTCACCAGTTGGCGCCACTGGCGAAAAAGGTTGAAAAACTGGAGAAAATTGTTGTTATCAAAGTTGTTATAACATGTGAAAAAAGTTAGAAGGAAAATAATTTATGAAACCGTAAACGTGCGATTTAACATAACATAGATAGTGTTGCAGTGTTACGTTACGTGGACTCATCACAATGGAAAAGGACACAATATACATATTTCTTACAAATAAAATGCGTGAATCTGAAAAAATCGTGGAACACTCGATTGGAACGAAGTTCCTATCACAGTATATTATTATTGATAACCGGGTCTTGATGGAAATTTGTAACGGAAAAATCTTACACTTTTTTACACCTAGTTGGTACTGAAATAAAAGCTATTGTATTTTTTGCATAGGTCGGTAAAACCGTAACTAAATCTGTCATACCTAGTCAGGCTGTTTTAGTAAAATATTCAAAAATCACAGCAAATGAGTACCTAAAATAAACTCTTGACAAAAGCCAACCAACAGTGAAATTTGCTATTCGAAGATCTTACGCTACACTAGCGCCTCTACAGGCGAATTCAAACGCGATAACCCTCATTCATCACGATCTCCCATATCTTTTTGACTAGACCCATCCATCACTGCCGAAAAATTGCGTTTATGTGATNACTGCATAGGCACGATCTCCCATATCTTTTTGACTAGACCCATCCATCACTGCCGAAAAATTGCGTTTATGTGATTCGGGATCACATAAGGCATTGAGAGCATAAGTAGTGGTAGGGTATTCAATTATTTCCCACTAGTGCAGTAAGTGTGTATGCAGGTATGCCCTCGAACAAGACTCTTGACATCCTTGCAGGCCTACAAGAGTTTCTACGTGTTCCTGCTGATGGTCGTGTACTGGTCGCTGGACGTGCAGCATCCCGCTGTGCTGGCCGTCATGCCCATCGGCCTCTCGTGCATCATGACCGGGATCGACACCAATTTTATTAGAGAGGTAATTGTAACTTGTAGTTTGGCAATACTAAAAACTTTAATGTTGGCAACTCTTTTTTTTTCTGTGGGATAATGCTATGGACATGGAGACTGGACTGAGCTTCACCAAGTATGACTGAATAGAATGTGGGCACAAAAGTGTAAGAGATAAAGCAATCGTGCAGCCAGAAGATAGTTGTTTCATTCTAGAAATCTGTCACCTTCGTCACTACAAGGTACTTACCTAAAAGAGACAGGACAGACCTATTGGCTGAGAATTCGCATTATTTGAGGGTGATCGATTTTGTGAAGGTGTCTGTGACCATTCCATATGTTATGTCTATGGAAAACTGTCATGTATGGTACGCCTTCGTCTGGCGAGAACGGCTACAGCCGGTCGATTCTTGGCAAGGCTTGGGTGAAGTGATCACGAGGGGAACTGTCAATCCATACAATCAAGATGGAATGACAGCGCACTTCGTGATCACGTGACATCTTGATTATCAGAATCGACCGGCAGAACTCTTTAATTTACATTGCCGCGGAACGGAATGGGAGCGAATTTACGAAACTCGATACCAGTCAAAAAAGATGAGGTAGTAGCTACGGAAGGTAGTATAGCGCGAGAATTCGCTGAAGAAAACCGGAATGTAACTCTAATTTCTAATAAATGACAGTGACAATGACAGTGGTCTAGGTATCTACATGAAATATGGTTTGGGTATCTACTTATCATGACGTCTCACAGAATAATTCGTCAGCAAAAGCAATATGGCTTGTAGAGATCGTAAAACAATAAGGTGCTATCAAAGCTTTACGACTTTTTATATGGATATCGTAAACTAGCACTTCGCCCGCGACTTCGTCCGCGCGGATTTAGTAGGTACTCCACAAATATCAACGCCCCCTCAAACCCTTTTTAAAGGTAAGTTTTGGAAAATTAAGCACTACGATATCCATTCAACGGTCTCAGGATCAGCCTACTATCCACCCAGTTCACCCCGTTCACCCCGCCAGAGGCTGACTATGTAAACATTGTTAGATCTGTTTCAATTTTCCCACTTTTAGCTTGTTCATTCCAATTTCCACGTAAATTGAAGTAAGCAATAATGTCCTCCCCTGAANACGATGATTTTCCATTCAAATTGTTCTGTAGAGCAATTTTATGTCAATTATTATTTCAACTCATCGTTGTCACATTATGTTCGGGTCTGTCCGCTGGAGCTTTAAATCTCCATGTGTTAATTCATATACGAGTTTACCTACTTTTGATTTTTACTCAAGCTCCCTAGATGAGCTAGCTTAATTTGATATGACACACGTTACAGTTTGAAATACTTTCTTTTTTAAATTTCTAGTTTTTCCCCCAAAGGTACCTAACCCTCGTACTCAAATTTTATTCATTTACGTAACGCTGGACGCGTTACTTTGTTTGGGTCACAGAAGTTCATATGTGAACGAAATTTCAACAGAATCGGTCCAGTAGATTCGGAGAAAATTGGCTGTGACAGACGGACAGACAGACAGACACCCGAGTGATCCTATAAGGGTTCCGTTTCTTACGGATGTTCGGAATTCTAAAAAGGTCCCTTTATTTGTAAAGCGGCACTGCCATCTAGCTACTTCTATTTCCAGATGTACATTCGAAACGACCTGCTGGACTGTCTTGGAGTTATGATGATTACGATAGCCATAGAGAACTGCAATGTGCACAAAAGGCTCGCTCTCAAAGTGTTGCTCATGTTTGGATGCTCGCATTTTAGGTAAAGCCGTTCAGGAAATAAGTGAGCAAAGTGAATTAGTAATTTGCATCAGAAATTAGAACTATTGGGACACTGGACAAAATGTAGGGTCATGGTTTACCCTTGCACCTTCATTATTTCCTACTGGTTCCAAGTATCGGTACCTACGGAAGGTGTCCGTAACGTTGGGGCTTTCCACAAGGTGACAAGGTAAAGTGGGCCAATTACCCGTAAGGCCACGGAAATCTACTGGATACGAGAAGCACAGGACAGTCGATGTGGGAGGCCTATATCCAGCAGTAGACCTCCAGCTGAATGATGTTGATGATGTAATGTATGTATTAGTTTTTAACTACCTAAGTAAGAATCTACCATGACATCTACTTGTCTAAACTGAAATTGCTTGGATTGATCAAGCAATTTCAGACATACAAATATAATATATATCTATGATTACAGTTCACTCTCTCTTGTAAAGAGGTCACTGCCAGCAGACTAGGTACCTACCTACTACCACAAAGAAGAGAAGAGATAGTCGGGAATCAACACTCTTGACTGAATTCCTCGTGATCCTGATCGCTAATCTTGTTTTCAGATTAAGTTTTCTGCTATTCTTCTCGAGCATGTTCCTATCAATGTGGATATCTAACATCTTGGCCTGTGGACTGATGATGCCTATCGTCTTAGCAATTCTTACTGAACTTGAAAAGGTGAACTTGTTTCGATCCTACGGCAACTCTAGTTCAATGCATAGTGACTAGTAACGCCATTTTGTCTAATGTACCTAAATCTGTTTTTGTATAAAATTTTGGTCTGTTAATAAAATAGATTTTTAGCTGCATCTACCTTTCGGATTCAGCGGGAGGACACGCCCGGGTGTCAGCACTATGAGGATCGCCCGGAGGACACGGTGGAGCATACGGTGAAGGTCTGCCCTTCTTGGGATGAGCACTGACGTGTCCTCGTCGAGGCGATCAGCGGCGGCGACCTCTCGCATCCGGCCCTGGTTAAATCCATGGTTGGGTTTTCAGCCTTCTTCTCATAGGACTTTACGGCGCTTTTGCAATCAAATGTTCGAACAACTGCCTGCTTTAACAATGTTTGTTAATGTTTCAGTTGGGTATCGTGGAAATCTACCAAACCATTGGAAAAGCTCAACAGAGATCCATTCGTCATGAACAAAAGTAAGGATAAAGATCTTATCATGACCTCATTCCAGTCTCCCACTAGGTAAGGCTTGCTATTGCCATCACGAATACGTTGTGAAAAGGTGATAGTGCTGTTTTGTATAACTTCGTCTCTCTCTCAAAACGGAATCAATGGCATTGGCGCGTCATAGTATCGCCCGGTTTCAATAACGTATCTACCATTAACCGACTGNTGAATACGTTGTGAAAAGGAGATAGTGCTGTTCGTTTTGTATAACTTCGTCTCTCTCTCAAAACGGTATCAATGGCATTGGCGCGTCATAGTATCGCCCGGTTTCAATAACGTATCTACCATTAACCGACTGTCAAATTAGCTACCAACAGTAGCTGAAACGTCATTTTTGCCTTGCAGACATGACGTTTCAGCTACTGTTGGTAACTAATTTGACGGTCGTAAGAGGGCTGCAGTTACCTAAGTTTATCATTGTTTTGTTGCCGTCTTCTAAGTTTTAAGTGTTGACTGACTAGTCAACACTCAACGGGGTGGGGAGTGGGAGGGAGACCCTAGCTGTGTTTTCTTCTGATTAGCTAGGAACAAGAGTAATTAGGATAGTGGGAATAAAGCAATTAAAGAAACCTACTAAACCTAGATTACTATTGATTGATAAGTTGTTCATTCTGAAACAAAGAAAGAAAACTGGCTCTGTTTGCACTTCAGCACGTGTTCATATTCCATACAATACTTATTCAAATAAAAATGGCGGGACGAACTTTACAGGATTAATCCACACATTTGCCTCAAGCGAGGAGGAATGGACAGAAGAATGGGAGGCCTTTGCACTGCACTGAGACAGAACATGCTGAAAACAGATAAAAGTAGATTATGCACCGAGAGGATAAAGCAGTGTTTTATGTCACGGGCGTCATATTGAATCCCGAACGCAATGAAGGAGCGTAGCGAGGAAATTTAGAGTTTAACTCACGAGCGAAGTAATACAAGAACCCTGAATGTAGCGAGGGATGTAAGCTAGCCCAAGGCAACGCCACCTTTATCCCTGAGGCGCTTACTCTACTTTTCACACCTACTGCGAGAAAATTGTGCTCAAGCGATAAAGTGAAGTGGCTGTACACCGCGAGCGGCGCCCGTCGGCCTCTACTGCTAGGAGCAGGTCGCGCGTCCGAAGCTGTGCCCCCATCCACCGCTATAATATTGTACTGAATTTCATTATAACCCGCAATAATGTGCTATGAATTTGGAAACTCATTTTGAACGCGCGACCTGCACCTAGGTGGTGTGAAAAACAATTTTAAACCACAATACTATTTTTTGCAGTGTGCCAAGGCCGACAGACTTCACCGTTTTTTATTTTCTCGGAATTGCGTATTCTTCATCTATTGGTTAGTTCGAACATTTTTATTGATTAAGTTTTCTGAATGACTGATGAACACAAAACTGAGTACCTAACCGAAATCTGCCAATCAAATCACTTGAAATTAAATTATTTGATCAAGTAACAAGTTCAGCAAGTTTCTAACCTATTGGCGAACGACATTGCCAAACAGGGTCATTTCGCACATAACATTTAGTCAGCAGTACGCAGGACTTTTCATGTCAAGAAAAAATATCTGGACTATGACATGAAATTATATTGTGCTGTCATGGCCACCATGTCAGCCTAGTAAAAATTACAATTGTTCAAGAAACAAATTTGGCTAACCACCTTATCCTGAAGCGTTTCGTCGTAAAATAAAAATCTCTAAATCTTTGGATAAGATTTAGGTAGTTGGGGGACTAATCAAACACAGAAAATATGATAAGGTACCAATAGCTTAGATAAGTTTAAGAACTCGTAGTCGCTCCCATGAACTTATGGTAAAAAGTAAAGTCACTGGTTTTTGATATTGTTTCGAACGTCGAACATGTAACGGTTAGATATGACATACCAAGGGGGCCTAACTCTATTAAATTCCTACATTATGGTAGAAATGAATACACTTTCTAAAGTTATGGCGCTTGACTCGACTCGAAAAGCGAAAGTGTTATGAGCTTGTGTGAATCTTAGCAACCAATTTACATGCAAATCATGCAATTATTTCGGAGGAATTATAGATTTTAAAATTCCAGGTGATATGGCGACAATGATGGGCAGTCAGACTAATCAAATATTCAAGATCTACTGTGAGACGTAAGTAACTGAAGGTACATACAAATCTAGGTACGAATAGGTATAGAAGCTCTGAGTGAAAGTTATATAATATTTTACGAGCACCAGTAAATGAAATTTACGTCAAACGCAGCTGAATTTCGCACGTGCTTAGCCTACTTTCAGTACCTAAAGAATTTTGTGAAAGTTATAATTAATGTTTATTGTCGTTTCAGAATTCTAGGATTAGTTTCTAATGTAATTAAGGCCCTAAACGTGCCTTTGCCATGATAGAGCAACAGCCTTATTGTTGTAGCTGTAAGAAATTTCTAATCCCTTACCTACTTCATTTTCTTAGCACATCGGTTGGTGCTGAGGAGGTTGCTGCAGGTGCATAAAATCTCAAACGGTGCAAATATAACAACTTTATTGGGAGTTATATGTTTGAGCCGTTTGGGGTTAACATTAGGCACATGGGGTCCGTGTGTTCATCGAGTTTTCATCGAAGGACATCAGCAAGCAGCTAATGGATTATTCAAGTGACCAGAGCTGGATCGATTTTTTTTCGGCCAAGGAATCAGCATTGCTATTCAACGCACTTTTCTCATTGATAGCGATGTACTTAGATGATTTTTTTAATCCCCAATGAGTTCTTTTTATACGCGTTTGTACATTACTACACATGTTTGACAAATCCGTCAGCTTGCTAACATAAACAGCGCAATGAATGTTATGCTACATTATCGCGCATTGTCGCGTTGTCGCGGAATCACGGCTTAATTTTACACAAGGCTAGGTACAAAATTTTCCACAACCTAATACCATTATTTGACTTGACAAAAGATTCTCGTCTCTTTGTTAGAACATAAATGACCCCTTGACACAACGTCGTAAAGACCGCCATTGTTGTCTGACTACCTACAAGTTACAACCTAGGTTACCTATTTATATAACCTAACTGCAACCACTCAGCTATTTTAAGCAGTTTTTTTTAAATACCTAAGGCTAGCTTTTTTTCAACTGTCAGATTTAACTTGAAGCGACTGACCATCAAACCTTCAAGACCCAGTAGCTGGTTAACATGAAACCTATTGGTAAAAAAAACCATTACAGGCACATTTGAATATTCAAGGTCGGTCAGTCCAAAGAGAAGAAGCTATGTGCATGTGCACGTTCCAAAGCGTAGATCTCTATGGAGAAGAACGTGCAATAAACTCCACGGACACTCTTTTAAATCAATATTTTTGCAATGATAATATGGTTACATCATATGTGAGAGCGATGTAGAAAGACTTGTATGATCAGTCGTCCGGATAAAAAAGCTACAATTCAAATAACATATTTAAAATAAACTTGTTGTAATGCTTGCCTGCATAGCGTGCGTTAATATTCTTAAACAGTTCCCTTAGCGAATTGCGCCGGCGGACATTGTATAGGCTCTCTTGGCTCTTTTCTGCAGAATAAATATTGACTCAATGTCTGCAGCCCGTCCCCATAGTAAGATACCGTAAGACATTATACTATGAAAGTAACTTAGAGAGACTAGTCTCGCGGTATCAAATTCTGTAAATTGGCGGTTTTTCCTAACAGCTTGTGCTGCTGAGCTTAGCCGTCCTGCAAGAGATGACAAATGAGGACCCCATTGAAGTCTTGAGTCAAGCGTAAAAGAAAACCGTTCTATCGACGAATTCGAGTTTCTCCCCTTTCATTACATGCCCCAATTCGTACTTTGACATTTGATAAGGCAAATCTTATGCACTTCGTTTTTTCCCATTTAAAACAAAGTGTCTGATTTTCTGACTTCTAGCTACCCGTAACAACTGCAAAAAACCTGAATATGATAGCCCGGACCATCGGCTTAACAATTTTTGCGAGACATGTTATGTGTGGATGGATGGTCACACATCCACAGACTGGCCTCGGAAAGCGTTGAAAACCGACTCGTGTAGCTAGACGGGTGGATATTTTTCTTTTCCACGAGCGCCTCCAGCTATAGCCGATTCTCTGTTTCAAGGATATTCCCTGTTGGACCGAAGATAGAGTTTCCACACTTCCTGCTGCTGAATCTGCCAGGAGTTCTGGTCATGGAGACACTGCTTTATTTGTGGATGAACTTCAACTTCTTAGGGATGTTCAAGTAATACGAATTTATATTTGAAATAGCTCTAAGATACATTGGTCTGCATGACCTAGAAGGCAAAGCATCAATGAAGTCGTATTTTATAAAGTTCAACAAAGATATACAAATTACTGGCTACTTTTGCTAAAAAAATAAATAAATTAAAAAGAAAACTTAAATGGCATTCATGATATTTTTGTATGAAAAGTGGCCAGTAGTTTGCTTAGCTGAAAAAAGGTGGGGTTTCGTCGACTTATTAAAATAAAAGTTAAACACAATCCGAGCGCTAAGTTTATGTAATTTGAAGTTATTTTCAGATCTCGGAGCAACACTGAAATTGGGATGACGGAGGAAGAGGCTCAATACGTTGATGCTCTGTTAGCAACGCAGTATCAGCAGCTAGGGAAACTTCGGTTTCATGAGTTTGTAAGTAAAAACAAAAATGTATGTAAAACGTGGGGAAAAAATTAAAAACATGTTTTAAAGCAACTTTTGGACGGTTTTTTGGTAGCATTNGGTATGTAAAAACGTGGGGAAAAAATTAAAAACATGTTTTAAAGCAACTTTTGGACGGTTTTTTGGTAGCATTTATGGAAGAATATTTTTTATTTATTGTACCACAGTGTGGTCTTTTAACCCAAAGGTTGACTGGTAGAGATTGCCTTGTTGCAATAAGTCCGCCCATGTACATACCAATAAAGTTTAAATAGGTTTTTTTTTAATAGACATAATGTCTAATTTCAAGAACTGGGCGACCTAATTCTCTCTTTACAGTTCAACACCGTGAACATTTATCAAACATGTGTAAATACCATTTAGGTAAATTGTGCCTCTTTTCTCACTCACATTTGTTTTTGACACATTCAATACAAGGCCTATTACCATCAACCGGGAAACAAAGCCTCCGGGCTTCAACAGAGTTTTTCCCAAGAGAAAAACTATAACCTGGGATCGAAGTCAACCCCATCGGCAATAATAATCAACATGTTAAATATCAGGCGGTGTCGGCTGTGGTGATGCTAGCTGCTCTACTGCAAGCGACGATCAGTACAGCGCACATCGACCAATCGATCCATGACAGCTCTGAGTTTCATAAGTACGTGATCGGTAATAACCTTCTTCTATCCGTGTTCACCCTGTGCTGAGTACTATAGGTGTTCTATATTAATGTGAGCCGCTTTTTCTAAGTCTTGGGCTTCACGTAAGCAACTTCCTTGCTACTTTGATGTAGGTCGTTGGACTGCTGGTTCTTACTCTGCCTACACGCCAATTGCCAGTTCTGGGTCTGAACACCTGTAATAAAGAGCTGATGCTGGGAGAACAACTTTGAATTAGGCTCGCCTCAGGCTTGAAGGAATCTAAAGAATTAAGAATTTATTTCATATACCATACATATAAAAAAAACATTATATATTTTTTGTAGGTAGGTAATAACCTACCTACAAAAAATATATAATGTTTTTTTTACTGCTGTGCTGTCGTTTTCTGATTTATTTCGTTGTGGGATTCAAGACAGTTCAAAATCGTTTCGCCGGAACTCGTCGAGCTGCATTGACTCGGCGTTTTCTGGTGGTCGCCACTGTTGATTCTGACTGTCAGGAGTTGCAGTGTATTCGAGGCCTAGGTATATCGACGCACATTTTGACAAATGTAATTTACTCTATAAAATACATCGTCAAGAATACCTAATCCTGTTAGAATTTGAATAATTAAACATAAAGCTAGTAATGATCCAAAATTTCATCATGCTGTTTTGCTGAAATTAAAGTCCTAACAACGATGTACCGTTCTTGTAACACTTGTTTTTATTCCAGCCACTTCAGAGTTTCATCTCCATGTGTGATGTGTGTGATCCTTCTATTCCTGATGCCTGTTAATCTGGACTTCATGAAGTATTTCAAGAGACGAACAGGTGTATTCGTCGTTAGATTGTAATGTCTACTTACCAACTTGTGTAACCCGTACACCTCAAACTCAAAACCACAAATCTGCTCTATCTTACCTCACTAAGAATACTTAGCGTGATGTTTCGAAGGGAGTTTAGTTAAACTCACTATAAATAATGGCGAGGATGCCACTTCTTTTTTCAAAAAAAATTTTAGTTGGACATAGATACTTGAAATTCCCCAATACTTAGATACCCAGTTGAGTATTAATTGTCAAATTCTACTTTAGTTTGAAAATCAGTAAAATGTAGGTTTTGACAAGTTTTTAACTCGAAATACTGAATTCAGAAATCGGCCGGTAGGTACCCAGTTTGTCGTTGATCCAGACAAGTGATTCAATAACCCTGCAAAATCATAACATCNATTTAGGAATCTGAAGTTGAGTATTAATTGTCAAATTCTACTTTAGTTTGAAAATCAGTAAAATGTAGGTTTTGACAAGTTTTTAACTCGAAATACTGAATTCAGAAATCGGCCGGTAGGTACCCAGTTTGTCGTTGATCCAGACAAGTGATTCAATAACCCTGCAAAATCATAACATCGCATATCGTCTACCCCACGTGTTTCACATGAATGAAGCAGCGCCATAACAAATAATCAATAACCTATATTTAGAAGGGAGCAGCGAGCCGCTGCCTACAGCCCCGACCAAATCATGTCTGAGTTGGAACATGGTGCGCCGGGATATTCACTGGAGCATCCCCTTGATTATAGGTAGGTAAATTGATTACAGATATAGCTTCATTACATTGGGTTCTTATTAATAGTCTGTTTCAAATTGATCCAATCATAGGATATGCTTAGTTATTTTTTTACCTTTCTTCTTTTTCTATATACTTAGACCATTTAGATTCGATTATAGAATCTACACGTAAACGTCTTCTGAGGAGTTATTTTAAGAATTTTAAGTTAAATACCAGCAGACAGTAGCAGTGCCTAGATAGTGACAGCGAAGTCCAAAGTTCGGGCTCCAAACACGCGAAGCTACCTAGGTAACTCGAAACTATTTAAAAAAAAATTAAATAATGTAACAGACTGCAATGGGTCTTAAGATATTCTCAATAATTGCTATTGGCAGATGTGCTATACCTACTCCTACATCATTAAATGTGGGGAATACAAGTGTCGCTATAATCATTCAGCATAAAGACATTGACTGAATATTGACATTATAGCCTCCCCGAGGCACCACCACATGGACTTATCCTGTGCTGTGATATCGCGTCCAGATAGACTCCCGTGACCCTTATAGGAGATATGTCTCTTTCCACTCCATTTCATCCTCATTTCAGCCGGCAGCAGCACTCTATTCGAGTCGCTCAGAGACTCGAAGATGAACGTGGAGTTGGAGCGGTTCCTCATAAACTTCAAAGGCTGGCACGCGTCGGTGGTGGTGTTCATCGTCGTGCTCTTCTGTAAGACGCTCACAGAGTTCGCCACCAACTCTTGTGTGGTGTACGCACTGTTGCCTAGCATTGCCAAAGTGGTAAGGCACTAGACCAATTGCGGAATAGTTTGAAAAAGTTACCGCGGCCCTGGAACGCAAAGGGCAACTAAAGTAACTTGGGTAGGTTTTAGTCTGTAAGAGTCTGACACTCCCTGGCTCTGTCGCTCCGGCCAGAGTGGGAGGAGTCATTTGATGATTTACGATCCAATAAAAAAGGCACTGGTGCAGATATTTCAGCCATAATACCAGCTAGTTAATGGACCATAAATTACAGAGACGCAGAATCTCTAACTCTAAAATGAGATAAACTATTATCGGATGACGGATATAAGTCACAATTTGGTTATCTATCCAAAAGTAGGTACCCATATATCTAAACAATATCAATGTAGACTAATATCGGCATCGCTGTGGCCTAAATATGGCGACTTTTACTTATTGTAAGTCGGTTTAAAATGAATACATAGCGCACACATAAACACGTAAGTACTTATAAAGCTTCTCTTTGCATGGTTTAGAGTGTATTTTGCAACATAAACCCTCACTACCTGATGATGGCTGCGACCCTGGCCAGCTCTCTGCCGTTCCACCTGGTGACTGGCACACCCGTGAACGCTATGGTCTGTGCGTATGTGCATATCCCGCCTTGGAAGATGGTTAGTTCATCGATTACTTAATGTGACTATATGACGCCTTATTAGTATAAAAACGTACCTACTTAAGTATTTACCTAGCGTTTGACAAGAGGCACAGCACAAACGTGTGCAGCGCAAACAATTGCGAGTCGGACTGTCACAAAAAAGGTTCCGTAGTATAAACCGAAAAAAACACGAGCCCCCTTTTATTTTTCATTTAATTTAATTTTATATGTTTTTATAGAGGCAATAGAAATACACACTGAAAATTTCAACTGTCTGCCTATTAAGGTTCTTGAGATTTAACCCGCTGACAGACAGACGAACGGACAGCGGAGGCTTAGTAATAGGGTTCCGTTGGTTACCCTTTGTGTACGGAACCCTATAAAANCGGTTCTTGAGATTTAGCCCGCTGACAGACAGACGGACGGACAGCGGAGGCTTAGTAATAGGGTTCCGTTGGTTACCCTTTGTGTACGGAACCCTATAAAAGCAAATCATACAGGCAAATAAAAAACCTCCTCCTTTTTCTGAAGTCGGGTAAAAATAGACCTTAAAAGAACATTACTATTTTTCTCATAAGTTGAAATTCGGCCGCTAGCGACAAAACCAACTTTTAAAAACTGCACCCATCTCCAGTAGAATAATTCGATGATCACGCTGTCAATACTCATTGAATTATAATAACAATTCATCTGCTAAGTCGGCCAACCTTTATTTAGGTACGTGATTCTTTCGTCACGTAAAGGTTGGCCGACTCACGGCCGGTCTCAATAACATAGCTACCTTTGACCAACTGTCAAATTAGCTAACAACAGTAGCTAAAACGTCATGTTTGAAAGGGAAACATGACGTTTCAGCTACTGTTCCTTCAGTAGTACGATCCGCAGTTGCAGTGCAGTCCCACATGTCTATAAAGGGTGCTATTTTGTAAAACACTAACATTTTTTTGGAAGTGAAAGTACCTAAACTTGATTATAAACAACTTTTACTATTCACAAGACCAACCCTGAAAACTCGAAAAAAATATCAGCTGTTTCATACAAAATTAAAATGTATGATACAGCAGATGGTTTTTTCTAGTTTAGAGAAATAACCCTTAATTTATTTTAAGCTATTCTACTCAACAGATGTACGCCGGCGTCGGTCCATCAATAATAGCGGTGGTGGTGGTCTGGTTCACAGTGGCAGTGTGGTCCACCGCCATTTGGACTGACATCACGCTCGACCCCGAGTGGGCCGACGTCAACATCTTCAAGATATTTAAGAAAAAGGTTTACTAGTTATTAAGTGATTTAATAAAGTAAGTAATGGTTGCATGTGGCTTTTCTATTAGGTAAGTCATGTTTTTAGGGTTCCGTACCCAAAGGGTAAAAACGGGACCCTATTACTAAGACTCCACTGTCCGTCTGTCTGTCACCAGGCTGTATCTCATGAACCGTGATAGCTAAACAGTTGACATTCTCACAGATGATGTATTTCTGTTGCCGCTTTGACAAATAATAAAATACAAATTAAAATAAAAAGGGGCTCCCATGCAAGAAACGTGTTTTTTTCGGTTAATGGTACGGAACCTTTCGTGTTAGAGTCCGAGTTTTTTTTTAATCGCCTCATATTTCGAGACATTAAAGTTTGAATCGAACTGTACTGTGATTTATTGGTTTGTGGTTCGTACGGTCTAGAAATCTTTGAAAGGGCATTTAATACAAAAAACAATGAATTATTTGCAACATATTTATTTAACAACACACTTCTCCGATCCACTATTTACAAGATGAGCACAATACGTACATTTATATTTATTTTTGCATCACAAGTTGCTGAAATATTTTACAAGTCCCATTATAATTATGAATATAATATCATAATCTTACTTAACATGTATATTTTTTTGGTATTATACAGCATTAGAAAGATAGTAAAATAAACATTTGTGACAAAATATGTATCACAACCGACTTATAATTTGGAAAATGGTCACCTACTTGAGTAGGCAATGAACAATGTTTTAAAATCACTGATAGGAATATGGTTAAACATTCACAATAATAGCATTTTAGTACATTTGGCATATACTTTAAATATCAAAAAGCTACAGTATACTTGTTATCATATAATCGAAAAAGCTTCAGTATAAAAATGTATAAATATTTTAAAGGACCACTACTTTTTATTAGGGTTGGAGAAGAACAAATACAGTGAGGTCTTTTGAGGGGAGGAGTTTTAATCAATATTCTATTCCTGAAAATCTAAACAGATCCAAAAAAATATATCAAAATCGGTTGACAATAATTGGCAAAGATATCGCTGAACAAGTGGGCCTAATTAGGATAGGTATATAAATAATTACACCTAAGTATATGAATTTTGATATTTTTGGATGTACGTTTTTATCAAAATTTGACCTACATCATTTCATTTTAATGATATAGAATAAAATATGAACACATCGATGTAAAAGCCATTGATGATAGATAATCTTCTTCATCATAAATCAGAGTTTTTGATAACTACAATAATTATTGAATTTTTTTATTCAAGATAAATGTTTAAACTCGTTGAAAAACGCTATTAACCTTTTGAACGCCATTGTCACGTAGGTATACATGACAAGCAAGCACGTGCTCTGTACGCCAAACGTCACAAATATGTGACAAAGAGTACGGCGAATTTGTGGCTTGGCGTCGGGGACACACCGATGCGTTTAAGTTCTGAAGTTCGAAAGGTTAAGCAGTGACCTCACAAACAAATGGAGACTATTTAAGTACTACATAACTATAAATATAGTAGTAGTTTAGTATCTTCAGTATATTTTAATTCATCATGTACCCACCCGCTCTAGGCCTCGTTCTCGCCTCATAAACAATGAATGAGGTNCATTTAGGTACTACATAACTATAAATATAGTAGTAGTTTAGTATCTTCAGTATATTTTAACTTTTTTTAATTCATCATGTACCCACCCGCTCTAGGCCTCGTTCTCGCCTCATAAACAATGAATGAGGTCTACGAAGGAGCGAACGAGCCCAGAAGATCCCTGTTCACTCTTTTTGGTGTCAATACAGCTCCTATATATAAGTACGCAATAACCGTTCAGACAAACACATTATTAATATAATAATTACGACTAATTTGCACTTTTACACATACTAACATAAAATGCATCACAATATTTGTTTCACAACAAAAGCACACTTTGTTCTTTATGGACTTAATATTAAGGCACCTATTCAAGCTGTGTTGTTAAGGAAGCCTTTCTATGGAATATTTTACAGCGGAAAAGGTCCAAAAATAAATATTTGTTTGAATAAAGACTCCCTTTACATTAAATAGGATTCATTTTTGAAGCCCACACTCAAATACGATTCACACACATTATTTTTTACACGGTATTAAAACTAGGAACACCCCTTTACATAGGGATTTTGATAAACATATTTGAAATACACCTTCACATAAACATTTTCTATATAAAATATATTTTTGTTGCTCTCACACTCGCAAACGTAACTGGTAAACTTTTCATGGGAACACTCTCCCTAGTCTTTAAGGAGGGTTATTTTTTTGGTATAAAACTATACTTTCATTTTCTTTCACTGTGGTTACTGAGATTCTGTATTCCTTGGTAGGTTTAGTACGTTTAATTAAACACCACCAATGCACTTTCTTCTCACATTAACTTTTGTTTTAAAGTTAATATCACCCTCTCTTTCTTTTTTATCTTTGTTTAAAAGGCAATAATTGTAGGCCAAGACCTTAAATTTCTTTAGTTTTGACCGAGCTTAAATCTTCCCTTTCGCGCTGTTTCTTTACCTTAAGCTAAGCGAAAACAATCGTTAATACATTGACATAAGACAAACCATTAACTTTAAAGACTTCTCAACCACATTTTCATGAAACCCGTTACAAGTGCAAAAACAAAAGTTTATATAAATCCTCACCCGCTTTATTCCATTACATATACATAATTATGTACTATTTCATAATATAATTTATTTAAGCATTATTATTGTCCCAGTAGGCTGGATTGTAGAGGCACCAAGTTTTGGCCACGATTTCGTTACTTAGTATAAAATATATATTTGTTAGTTATGTATATATTTTGGCAATGTACTAAGTCGGTGGGGCGACTGTCATACTCCACATACATACATACATACATAAATGCTGTTTTAATATTATTTATGATATAAAATGCTTTTATACTGTAGAAATACGAAAATATTATTTTAATTTATCAATGACTTATTGACGAAGTCGCTAAGTGGTGGTGCTAGGTGTTATAAAATAACAACCCTTTTCGAATCAGCACTCTTTGCCGAATTTTGAAATCCTTACTTTGGTTTAAATAAAAATATCTATTTGTATGTTATCACTGCAGGATTACAAAACTACGGATATTTCCATTTTAAGATTTTTTTATAATTTTAAGTACTCAAAAATAAGTAAACACTTATCATAAATTCAGTCCAAAAATATTAAGCGACCTCTCCAATTTGTCTATGATTCATTTATCATTACGTTGGCAACATTGAATTATAAATACAAATAATAAAGGCCAACCGACTTCCTTCAGAACGGGATTCTCTTGTCCCGTAACAAGACTTAAAAAAATATAGTTTTACACTGAGATTGCATTACAATAAACTAAAGACATCTCCTTAGTTTGAAATTGGTACAAAATGGCACATTCCTGTACATCTCTCTCATTGTAGATACTTCTTACAAAATGCTAGCACATAGCCATTAAAATCCCTTCACATTTACCATTAAATTACCTAGGTTAAATTGGTTTAACTATTTAAAGGAAGGTAGTTGCATGTGATACTACCCGTATCATTCTTCGGTAATGCGGGTAGTGTACAGTTGAAGTTGGTGAGGGTAGTCAGAGCGCTGATTGAAGTGTTACATGCTAATGTGATGTTGATGGCTGCCGTAGTATTGGTGTGGTGGGACCCTGGGGCTAAGAAGGGGAAGATAACGGAGCCCCATGTGGGGTAGGCGCCCCATACAATGAGGGTAGTGATGATTTTCGGGCCTATGCCACCGACAGCCTGGAAGGGAAAAGTAAACAATTATTATTTAAACCTCAAACTATTTTATTTGATTTCTCATTATATCATCGCGCTTGTACTGCCCGAAGAGATAAGCAGAAGTTTCAGTAGTTACCCAAATTTTAAGGGCTTCGGGTGCTACTTACTCTTATTAGTATCAGTCAGTTAACATCTATTCCCGAATAAATCAAAGACATCAATCGGCGCGAGTGATTAGATCTTCTAGTAAAAATTGGCAATCAGTTCGTTTTATCTTATTTTCGCGATGACATCGATAGACGTTGGATGAGTGGATTTATTTTAGTTACCAACTTCTACCAGGTACTTCGTCTGTTCGTCTCCGTGTGGCATATAGCGTAACCGCCCCTTCACTTGCAGGAGACTAAAGCATGCATGATTGCAACACCAACTAAATACTCTTTATGTGACAAGTATTGTGTATTTCCTTTCTTGGAGATCCTAAATAAATAAATTATCGCCAGAAGAATTCGTACGACCTAATTGCGCCAAAATCCTTAGTTTTTATGTCCTAACAAATATTTCATACATAGTGGCCCCGAATTAGTAACTATCTCGGAGTTAAATAAAAAGGTAACTCTGTAACAGTAATTAAAAGTACTCACCATCTTAGAAGTAGGTATATGCGCGACTCCGGCGACGATCGCGTTGGGCGGAGTGCCGACGGGCATGTGGAAGGCCATCGAGCACGCCAGCGTGGCGGGGATCATCAGGTAGCGAGGGTCTATGTGGAGTACGCGGGCCTGAACCAAACCAAATGGTTAAATATTGCTCCTAAGTCTCATGTGCTATTTATTATAAGAATCATGGTAGTCGCTGACAAAAAACGTGCTAGCAGGACGGTGAATATCGTGTTGCTCTCGTGTTTAATGACTGCTTGGAATGTTGACGATTAGTTAGCATTCCGTTGTATCTCTCTCTTTATAAATTATAACTAAGTAGTCGCTAAAATAAGACAGGCCTCTTTCCTTCTTTTAAGTAAATGATAAATAGTATTAATTTAGCAAGGTTATAAATAACACATGTCAATCTTTTTTGTCAATTTAAACTAGATGAGGCATGACTGCCTACAGAGGTCAAAGTATCTATTCAAGTCCATTAAACCATACATGAAATGGTCAAATCGTATGAAAAGCACGTAAAATCAACTCAAATAAATAAAAAATATGGGATACTCAAATAAACAGAGGCTCCATAAGGTTTTATTATCCAAGGGATGCATATTAGGAATGTTCCCCGAAGAGTTGAGCACAAGAAGTGTACTTGAACACCACCACCACCATATAATTTCATATTCTCAACACTCACCATATTAGCCAACACAGGCAGTATAAGATTAGCGATGGCGACATTAGACGTGAACTCAGTGATGAACTGTGTGACCAGCACCACTACCAACAACACTACGGCGTGGTTCAGCCCCTGCAGACCTTCGAGCGAGGAACCGATCATGGCCGACAGACCGGTGGCTTTGCTGCCTTCGGCTAGGGCGAAGCCTCCACCTGTGGGGGAAAAGATGATTAGAAATAATTATAAAAATAAAATAATAGGTACTGCGTATATCGCAAAACTGGAGCCCTGTCACAACTACACCGGGTCGCGGCGTGCCGACGAGAAGGTGGCGGGACGCCTTGGATGGTTTTTTAATCAATTGTCGTAAAGAAACACACCTAAGAGAGAAATGGAAGGAAGGAATGGGGCAGGCCTTTGCCATCCATACTGACAAAATAATCTTCCCCACTGAATTTCCAATCCAAGCCAGTCCAATCTCAATGGAGATTAGCCAGGTATGCAGGAGATATTATAGTGCAAAAGTGTGTGGGCAAACACAGATGCACTCTGTTCCTTTTCTGGCATTGTACAAGTACGGGACGGCAATCCAATATGGCGGACTCACAAAGATTGCGGGCCAATAATAGTAATTTATTTATTTTTATACAGTCCCATGAAATAGGTATCAAATGAAAGGGCTTCCTTTGAGTGAGAGAGATCTTAAACAATAAAAATTAAGGTTAAAATTAATAACCTTCAAGCTAAGTAAGGTCAAAGACCTTCAAGCTTCAAGGTAACTTGGTACTCACCAAGCAAGAACAGTAGTCCCCATGGGATCTTTTCCTTGAGAATATTCCAGGTCACGATGCTGGGTGAAGGTTTAGACGCTGCCAGTTCTTCATCTGTAAACAATGGAAATATACTTTTACTTAATGCTGATTTTCGGAATAAAGGTTTCTAGTTTCTACCGAGCTTTTTAAAACGTGGTCTAACTGGATGCAGCTGAATACCAGTGTTTCACTACTGCGCAGCGACTCTCGGAGTGTTCCGAACCGCCATTAGCTTTGATTCTACCTGTACCTCTTAGAGTAAGTGTCTGATTTTCGGGTTTCTGGCTACCCGCGACGACTGTCAAAGATCGAAAAGAACTCTGTCTTTATCTTTGCATTTGGTTTTCTTATGTTTGATAACTAAAAAATAATCAAGTTTAGATATTAAAGTTTTAAGAAGAAGTTGCTCCAGCGCTTACATGAGGCAGAGGCGGAGAAGAACTTGAGGAAGTCGCAGCACATCGGCAGAATGAACATTAGAATGACGATAAACATTGAAGTGACACCGTCCTTCACTTTCCTGCAACGATAAAACGAAATTATATCGAATTAAAATTTATTGCAAGGTAATTGACTACTCGTTATTTGTACTGCTGTNCTGATTTTCGGAATAAAGGTTTCTAGTTTCTACCGAGCTTTTTAAAACGTGGTCTAACTGGATGCAGCTGAATACCAGTGTTTCACTACTGCGCAGCGACTCTCGGAGTGTTCCGAACCGCCATTAGCTTTGATTCTACCTGTACCTCTTAGAGTAAGTGTCTGATTTTCGGGTTTCTGGCTACCCGCGACGACTGTCAAAGATCGAAAAGAACTCTGTCTTTATCTTTGCATTTGGTTTTCTTATGTTTGATAACTAAAAAATAATCAAGTTTAGATATTAAAGTTTTAAGAAGAAGTTGCTCCAGCGCTTACATGAGGCAGAGGCGGAGAAGAACTTGAGGAAGTCGCAGCACATCGGCAGAATGAACATTAGAATGACGATAAACATTGAAGTGACACCGTCCTTCACTTTCCTGCAACGATAAAACGAAATTATATCGAATTACAATTTATTGCAAGGTAATTGACTACTCGTTATTTGTACTGCTGTACTTTTGCAGCTATCCTCGTTTTACTTGTTGTACTTAGTCTTGTGTTATTGTTCCGAAATAAACTTTTATTATATATTATTTCGTTATTTGTACTAGAAGGCGCAAATTAACTTTGGCGTGACTTACGAGTGATGTGTATCAAAAATGTAGTCAAATACCTAGTATATAAAAATAGTAATAAAATATTTGGAACACCAGTTCAACGGCAACTTTGACTGCAATGGTTTTCATCCGACTTAAAAAGGAGAAAGTTTTCAATCCAAATAAATGATTTTTTATTATGTATCCATAGAGTGGTAAAAAACGTACTGATTAAAGTTACCACCGCCACCTAAGGGCACACAGGTGTACCACAGGTGTGTTGCCTACCTCTTTTAAAAGGTCTCTTTCTTTTTTCTATAGAATTAAAAAAATGTATCAATGTGATCATAACTTACATGTCTGTAAGAACATT